>SNQJ01S0073103.1:1256-26868 GCA_010110895.2 Picea sitchensis | reverse complement strand
AGTATACAAGTGCAAGAAAGATGGTCAGAGGTGTTTTGACTTTATGTGTGTCAGTGGGTAGCTCGAAGAAGAGGAAGAAGAAAGAGCGGAAGCCGTGTGATTGCAGAGTGAGTTTCAGTGCTGAGGAAGACCAGATCAGACAGGCAGATGAAAGTTCTAGTGTTGTAATGTTTTGTGTTGTATTGCAATTTGTAAAGTAAGCATTAAGGGAGGGTGTTAGAATAACGCTTACTTTAGTAAGAGATAACTGTTGTAACTGTGAGTTTTCTAGGTTTACTATTATTAGCTAATCAGATCCACTTAAGTCAGTGATCTGCACGCTATATATGTAACCTCCATTTGTTTGTTAAGGAATGAAAAACGTTTTGTGTTGTGTGAATTAATTCTTCCAATTTTATCTATAACTTGAAACAATCTCGCAGGACAACGCGTTGTTTTTGGTCGAGGCTGGGCCGAGACAGTCTGCTGGCTCGGGCGTTTGCCTTCTCGACAACAGATATGTTCAGAATGACAACGACAGAATGACAACGACCTTCAGAATATCCAGCGGATCTGGTCGTTCAGATAATCCAGAAAATCTCGAAACGCTGGATACGCAGAATTTAAATCATCCAGTGTTTTTTCCAATAACTCGAAACATTCTTGCAGGGCACTGCGTTGTCTTTGGTCGAGGTCGGGCCAAGACAATTTGGAGGCTTGGGCGTTTTCCTTCTCGACTGCAGCTATGGTCAGATTGACGACGACCTTCAGCTATCGCCGGCACCCTCGTCCGTGGACCGTCCCGTCGTTTTAATTTTGAATGAATGAGCGTGCTCCAAAACCAAATTCAATTTTGAATGTGAAAATGGGGGAAAACAAATCCCCGCCTATTCCCCATTTAAAATTTGATTTCCCTCTGAACGGCCAAATTCTGCTTATCCAGCGTTTCGAGCTTTCCTGGATTATCTGAATGGCCAGAACCGTTGGAGATTCTGAACCTTCCACAGACTGTGTTGGCCCCACCTTCAAAATCTCCATGGGATCTGGCCGTTCAGATGCAAAAGAGCACGGTTTGCTAATACTGTCAAGCGCTGAATGATAGACTGTCTTGGCCCGACATTCCGAATCTCCATCGGCTCTGGCCGTTCAGATGCAAAAGAGCACGGTTTGCTAATACTGTCAAGTGCTGAATGATTGGCTTGCCCTTCTTCGGCTTCAACGAACTTTGATGACTTTCTTTCTCTCATTCGCTCTGCTTATATATCTCCATTTATATTCTATATGAATCCCCCTGAGCTTCTCTTCAATCCTGGCGTGCCCAGAGCTCCCCTGGTGAATCGTACGTGATGTTGGTTGCATCTCTCTGTGCTCTCTGCTTTTCTCTGTGCTCGGATAGACCAGAACTGGCATCGAAATGAGCGGAGGAGTTGAGATTTTGAAAAAAATTGAAATAGACGATGGAGGGACCGAGTGCATCTCCCCCTACGTACGTCAGCTGGCTCAAAAATGGAGAGGCCACGCGGATGACTTCACGGGCACTCACTGCACAAACTAACGGTAACTGTAAGGCCTTTTGGGGTAGTAGAGGCTCTGCCGGCCGGTGTATGTAGTTGCCAGATAAGGGTTCGGCGGTGGTCGGAGTAACCAATCCGCGGTGGCCGGCAAAGGTGCAAATCGTTTGCCCCTTAGCCTACGCCTTTACCCTGGACTTACTATATAAGGAGGCGCTGCCTTTTATTTCTTTCATATTCAATTTGCCAGCGAGATTCTAAGCAGTTTGTTGACGTTCGTGCCAGTCAAATCAGTTCAGTGTCATCACGGAACTTGAGTATCAAATGGGTAAGGAAAAGAATCAGATTCCATGTTCCCTACCTTTACCTTCGTTATCTCTGAATCACGTTTCATTCATCTGCAAATCTGTCTCGGCTTCCAAGAAATTCTACGAGAATGTTCTTGGATTTCAGGTGATGAAGAGGCCATCTTCATTTCATTCTGAAGGAGCTTGGTATGGTATTTACATCTTCATATCAATCAGCCACCATTATTCTCTGCATATGATACTTTATTTATGCTTCTAAGAAGTTTTCCATTTCTTACCCTAGAATATTACTGTGGTCCAGGTTATTCAATTACGGCTTCGGGATACATTTGTTGCAGTGCAAGTCTTCGAATAATCTCCCTAAAAAAACTGAGATCAATCCAACAGATAACCATATCTCTTTTCAGGTTTACATCAAAACTCCATGATCACCTTTCAGAGATTACTATTCTTTGCTATTAACTTATAAGTATTATTCAAGGATGTGCTTCATGTTATAGTTGTGTTTTTTAACAAACTCTTCTTTTAAATCCTTTTGCAGAGCCCAGATATTCTTTTAGTAGAAAAGAAACTGCAAGCAATGGACATAAAATATGAAAAACGAGTTGTGGAGGATGAAGGCTTGCACGTCGACCAACTTTTCTTCCATGATCCTGATGGTTACATGTTCGAGATCTGTAACTGCGAGAATCTTCCTGTTGTTCCTGTCACTCGTGTGCCTTCTTCTGTGAAATCAACCTTTCTGCGGTTTGCTTTCCCTCAATCTAAACTTAAAATAGAGCCAGAGGATAGCAGCTCAGAAATCGCTTTAGTTCCCGTGAATGTTGTTACAGCAAAAAGGGACTTTCCTACTTTGAGTAAGTTTTTTCTTTAATAGCATAACACTGTTATTTGTTTTTAAAAGGAAAGCATTATAGAGGTTCTTTTCTATCTATATTTCTCTATGTGCAGATAGTGTGTGGGTTTATCTCACAGATAGTGTGTGGGTTTATCTCACATTGATTTATAATGAATAACTTTCCTCAATTCCTTTAGGTTCAATCCAATATGAATATAAATATTTAATGGTTTTGAACTTGGTGGATCCCATAAACCATATTTATGTCTGTAACTTAAGTAGGCAATTCTTTAATTGATTCTAACTCATACCTTCTTTAGGCAATTCTTTAATTGATTCTAACTCATACCTTCTTTGTTGACTGGTGATATACAGAAAAGGAGATCGAAGCCACTGGACGAGAGAGTCGCCGCCTGTCACACGCAGATGATTACAAAAAACCTTATTTTCTGGACATCATGGATTTCTATCTCTGAATATGCATGGCTTGCATAGATAACTAGTGATATTCATGGGAAAATAATATCCAAGATAGCACGTTTAGCCAACCAGTTAAAATTTATCCTATTCTTTGGATTTAACAAGTACTTAGAGGTGTAAACTTTTTAGACTCAATTTCTTTGTAAGAGGTTGTACTTTGAATTTTGATTTCATTGTATTTAAGTGATTTCATTGTGATAATTTATCAAAATACATTTTATTATTAAAAATATATTATTGTTTTAAAGAAATATTGTACAATATAGTAATAATAATAATCTATTATTTTTAAGGTCATCCAGACACTAAATTGGTGTATGAGACTCTCTTGTTTGTGAGACAAGCCCTATTCCCTCTGGATTTGAACTTGTAATCTCTTAGAAATTGAAATAAAAAAATACACTTCAGTATTTTTTAAAAGCACTCTTTATTTGTGAGTGAGCCTTGATTTAAGTATTTTTAGAGATCTATCTATAACATTGAAGTAACAGGTTAATAGGTTCACTTCTTTAAAATTTACACATTTTCAAAATTTGGACACTTCAATATGACATGATTTGAGATAAATATTTTTTTTTGTTATTTGTACAGGTTATATAAAGTGCGTTTTCAAAAGGTTGTAAAAAAACATTTTAAATTTGAGCTTTATTGCTGGAAGTAAGAGACATAAATTTGTAAGATATCACAATTTTCTGTTGTTTAAATTTCTTTTATAAATGTAGAAATAGATTAAGCCTATTGAAAAAACCTGTAGTACAAGTATGAGCCACTTAAATATACAAATCTAACAAAATTTTTTTTCTGATTTTGAATAAAATTAAAAAAAAAAATCCAAAACTTAACATTTTTTTTTTAAGTCCGGATTAAATTCAACCAAACATTTTTTACAAATAAACCATGAACTTTGATATTTTAATTAAATGTTTATCCAATAACAGTTACCTCTATTACACAAAGTTATACATAATGCTTTATTACGGACAGGCCTGTGCCATGAACATTTATAAGAGTAATTGAACTTTTAATGAAGTTTTTATGGGCCAGCGCTGCAGTCAACATATATTGCACAAAAATATTCATAATGCATTTATTAGCGGTGAACATGTATTGAACAGAATATCCAGAGAGCTTGTTTTCTAATCCATCCGTTTTGAAGATAGAATTTTAATTAAAAATTAAGTATAAATATTTCAATGTTATTTAAACGTTTTTCTCCTCTGAAATTTCATCACTGGCCATTCATCCTGAGTGAGTGACTAAAAGATCTGCGTTGCAACTTTGAAATGATTAGAAGAATGATATTTTAATAGATACTATGTCTTCCAAACTCGCACGAGAAGTTGCGGATGCTTCTGAAATTAATGTTAACTATATACAAAATCACTGAAATTTTGGAATTTTGATGTATTGCTTTCATGACATTATTTACTTAAAAAGGTTTGCACAAGTTAAGGGTTTTGATGCTGCTTGATTGATCCAAGTTAAGATGATGTTAGATTATTTTATTATAACCATTTTTTATAAATAATATTTTGTATTAAAATAAGTAACCATGATGTTGTTTACTTGATTGATCCAAGTTAAGATGATGCTAATTTATTTTATTATAATTATTTTTTTTAAATAATATTTTATATTAAAAATAATTAATTTAAAAAATAATGATCCTTTGAAATAAAAATTAGCATAACTATTAAGAGGTAAAGAGCTGTCTAACATTTTTTACACAGTTTTTTTTGTAAAGACATGCTTGCAGTATGCTTCATCTTCATCTTGATAAATATTAATAAGTTGTGATTCCTTATTGTTCAAGTGGATGTCTTCAAGCATCTGAGGCATTATTTCCTCTTCTTTAGAATTCACAAACATTTTAGAAGTTTCTTATTAAGATTAGTACTTTAATGTTGAACATTTTTCTTTCAAACTTTGAATTTTTATGTTTATTTTCTTTGGTTGCAAGAGAGTGTTCATAATTATTGTATTTTGAGAAATGCTATAGTGTCCATTTTCATGGACCTTAGTTGTTATAAAGAATATGGAAGTGGTTTTTCTATTGATGAAGTTTTCGTACATGAGCAAAACTTTGTGCATTTCTTGAATTTCCATGTGACTGTATTCATGGCTCTCTCAGTAATCCATAACCCAAAGCACCCACAAAGCTCTCTCAGTAATCCATAACCCAAAGCACCCAGAAATACCAAAACAGAGTATACACTTGACAAACACCCAAGAGAAAACCCTTGAACTATCAAACATATAGAGGTGAACCAATTCTTTTTAAACTAAAGGAAGAGACAAGCACAAAGTATTCTCTAATAACTAGTTTGAGGTCTACTCTAAAGATATATATTATTGCCTAACATGCTCATTCAAGAATTGAAAACCACCAATAGAAGACTATCCAAACTCAAAAGGTTGAGATATTCAACCCCCTAATACCAATGCTTAAAAATAAGAAAAATAATCTTAAAAAGCTCAGGGACACATAAGTCCATACTAAAGCCAACACAATGTACCAAATTGAATCTCTAATCACAAGGTTCTTGAAATAAATTGACCAACAACCAAATACACCAATATACCGATATAGCTCTGTTAAAAAGGCTTACCCAAAAATCCAATAGAACCACGAGAGACAAACACCAAGATCATTGTCAGTCGTCACTTGACCACCTTCCTCATAAAACATAACCTCACCTTTTGCGATGCGTTAAGATTCCCAATGCTTCAAAATGCGGTGATGCATTAAGATTTCCAATGCTTAAAAATGTGGTGATGCAATAAGTGTGGCATGTTAGAATTGCAAATGCGGAAAACACAATTCACATATGATAATTAACAATCACAAAGATAAAAAACACATGGATTTCACGTGGTTCACCCAAACGTTGGGCTACATCCACCAAGCATAGGCATCGATTGTCTTATTATTCAGATCATGGAGATTACAACAAACTTGCAATTTCTCACTCTGTCTCTCTCTTTGCCTCTACGGGCTTACATGTATTTATATACATTTACAAGAAATTGATTATTAAATGCAATCCCTATCCATATTCTAACTTGGTCTATTTAGTTGCAACCAACATAGAATAATAGGATCCAAATCCATCCTTGGAGGAATTCGTTGTCACCAAATCCCAATAATATCCACCTTGACAACAATTAACATGATACCTTGCTCCTTCCTTTTGTTCATCACCTTTTCTGCAAGCCAAGAGAAGCCAAGCACCACTACAGTTTCTCTAATAAAACTGGTTTCATGATCTCGCATGTGTGACTTGCACGAGTTTGGATTTCCTGAGGGGTCACTCCACCTCCAACATGTCTTCGACAACAGTGTTGTGAAACCTATTTAGTGATAGATCTCCTTCTATCCAAAACACCTGTAAAATATACATTACAATTATCACAGACCATCTTAGTGTAACCATTATAGGTGGCATTTGTGCTTCTCAAACGCTGAAGCACCCATTTCACTGCAACCCCTGAATCTGTCACGTATCTAACAACATTATTAGCATGTGAAACATCTGGTCTTAACCATTTCATCACATACAACAGACCTCCTACTGAACTTACATGAGACATAGCCTTTTCTTCTTTATAGACGAGACCTATGCTTGAAGAAAACTTATAATGGAAAGCAAGAGGGATAAAAACGGGTTTTACAATGTTCATATTGAAATCCAACCACAGCTTACCATTGCCATCTCTGTGTACTTCCGTGCCCATAATTTGTTTTTCTACTCCTTGATCCCTCATTTGAATTGTCTTGTCCATCTTAGTCATTTTCTTACTGATTTTATCCATGCTTCGGCTTGCATCGAGCATATCATCAACAAATAACATAAAGACTATGAATGTACTATAAACTGTATAGTCATTCCTACCCTTTGAAAAAATCTGACTCACTATGAAGGATTCAAACATCTTGTATATTTTCTTGGGTACCAATAGGCCATACAATGAATTATCTAGCATGCAAACAAATTTACTGTTGCGATCTTGAATCAACCCTTTTGGGTGTTCCATACATACCATATCTCTGTCAATGATGACCTTGTGAGAAGTAGGATCCCACACACAACATCCCTTTATATCAGCATCATAACTTGCAAAGATATAAATCAAGCAGGAATTTAGAAACAAAGATTTTGAGTTTGGAAATGATTTACCGTTTACCAGTACTTGCAATTCTTTCTTTCTCTCATCACCTTGATGCATCTTCCATAAACAAGAAGATACATCTGTCACTTCAGATGCCACTTTAGTACTTCCTTCCAGCTTATAAAGGTTATCAACCTTTGTTGACTTCATCACTAGTAAACTACCTTTCGACAATGTGAGTGCTCCACCTTGACCTGTATACTTATATCCACAAGAATCCAACACTCCCAATGAAATCAAATTTGATTTAAGCTCGAGTACATATCTAACATCTGTTAATTCCATAACAATACCATCGAACATCCTTATTCTAATACTGTCAACCCCAACAATTTTACAGGGAATACCATTTCCCATAAACACTACACCCTCATCAACAAATTGGTAAGAAATGAACCAATTTCTATGTGAGCACATGTGGTGGGAGGCACCTGAATCTAAATTCCATTCTTCTTGATATTGTAAATTAATAGAACTAGATAAAACTTGATCAATCATACTTGAATTTGTTACAACCAAATTTGCTTCCTTTGTAGAGTTTTCCTCAGATTCCTTTCTCTTCCAACAATATTTCTTGAGATGTCATGTTTTGCCACAGTACCAGCATTTTTCTTTACCCTTTCTGTGTCTTGACTTAGATCGAGAAAAAATTCTCTCATTCTGCTCATTAGTTCGACCTCTGACCAACATCGCCTTTGAAGTTGAGGTTTCTTAACTAGATTTTCTCCTCATCTCCTCAGCCAACAAAGCTCCCACAACAGAGTCATAATCTAAAACATCTCTTGAGCTAAAGATAATAGAGGTGACTAGATTATCCCAAGACTCAAGAAACAAACACAATAGTGTAATAGCCTTATCTTCATCTTCAAATTTAACTTCCATACTAGTCAATTGAACTATAAGGGTATTGAAGGTATTTAAATGGTCATCAACTTTTGTACCTTCTTTCATCCAAAAACTGTACAATTGTCTCTTCAAGTAGATCCTGCCCATCAAGGAATTCGTCATATATAGACTTTCCAACTTGCTCCATAAGCCTGATGTTGTATCCTCTCCTACGATATTAAACAAAACATCATCTGCTAGACATAAACGAATGGTACTAAGAGCTTTCACATCCATATCTTCTCATTCTTCATTCGTCATGGCTGTTGGTTTCTTTGAATTTCTTGTCAATGCTTTTTGCAACCCTTGTTGCACCAACAAATCCCACATCTTAAGGTTTCAGAGCTCAAATTTTCTTTTACCATTGAAATTTTCAACTTCAAACTTCGAACTCTGCATCTTAGCCATTAGCAAAAAATATCCTAATACCCATTGCTTATAAAAAATCCTTTTAAATATGGAGGAATTATAAATAAGATTAAATGTAGATCCTTAATATATGAGGTTAAGTAATAACCCCAAAAGGTTTATTAAGGTTTAAAAATAATATATATATATATATATATATATATATATATATATATATATATATATATATATATATATATATATATATATATATATATGCTATATATATATATATCATAAAACATTTTATATCAACTTTAATTTACATAACATCCACATAATCTACCTCACATAAAGTTACTCCTTTAAATATTATATTAAATTCCAAAAAAAACAAAAAAAAAAAAAAAAAAAAAAAAAATAAAAAATTGAAACAAAACAACCTTTAAAAAAATTTCATTTCTTTCACATTGCTTTCACAACTTTCAGAAAATGGTCGATGCTCCTTCACAATGGGTGGGGGAGCACTAGTGAGTGAGGTCAACACTCCTTGAGTGTGGATGGTTATATCAACTTTAATTTACATAACATCCATGTGAGATCCACCTCACATAAAAGGTACTCTTTTTAAAATACTATATTTTATCCTCCCATTAATTTGCCAAGGATTTTCTTTATGTTAATAAAAAATTGAAACAAAACAACCTTTAAAAAAATTTCATTTCTTTCACATTGCTTTCACAACTTTCAGAAAATGGTCGATGCTCCTTCACAATGGGTGGGGGAGCACTAGTGAGTGAGGTCAAGGCTCCCTTAGGGTTCATGGGAGCGCTAGCGCTCCTTGAATGTGGATGGGGGACCGTCGATGCTCTGTGGTGTATGATATGGTGCACATGATACACAAAATTTTTAACTTCATAAGTGTGAGTGCGTCGGCGCATCTCTAACACTGTCTAGGGAGCGTCGATGATCTACTGCTCACTCTGGTCACTCAATTCACCTTCTTACACCATGGATCTCACCTCGCGAATCTCCAATGTAGTAGCTTTGATACCACTTGTTATAATTGCAAATGCGGAAAACACAATTCACATATGATAATTAACAATCACACAGATAAGAAACACAGGGATTTCGCGTGGTTCACCCAAACATTGGGCTACGTCCACCAAGCATAGGCATCAGTTGTCTTATTATTCAGATCATGGAGATTACAACAGATTTGCAAGTACTCACTTTGTCTCTCTCTTTGCCTCTACGGGATTACATGTATTTATATACATTTACAAGAAATTGATTATTAAATGCAATCCCTATCCATATTCTAACTTGGTCTATTTAGTTGCAACCAATGCAGAATAATAGGATCCAAATCCATCCTTAGAGGAATTCGTTGTCACCAAATCCCAACATGGCATGGGATGGGATGGGTAGGGATGTTATGAGGGTGATAATGAACATTATATCTAGCCTTCGACTATATAGTATACCATTGTTTTGGTGAAATGACATATGTATCTTAAATGTTTGGGATTAGAAAACATGTAAATATTGACATTTAAATCATGATTATTGAGGATAACTTGGAATAAATTTTTTCTTCTTTTTCTTAGAAACCTTTATTTAATCTAAAGGCTATGTTAATGAAATCATAAAACTATAATTAATGAAAGAAAGACACAAAATTGAAACTTTACAATCACTAAATTAAAATAAATAAATAAAAAGTACATGTTATATGTATTCTTAATAATGATGTATAATGTTATGTATTAAAATGTAATATTAGAATAAATAAAAAATAATGTTTTTTTTTAAATGAAAGAGGGACTTTATATTAAATTACAAGTTTATAGCTTTGCGATGCTTGGTAGCTACCTGTTCCGCCACAGGAGGGAAATCAGAACAGGTGGCTCCAAGCGGTTTTGAATCTATCATTCCTTACAATTTTTTTACAAAAATTGAGCAGAGAATTGCTAGTGTCTGCAAGAACCCTGTTCCATCTATATAACCTAGGGTTGGCCTCATTCAGAGCCACCATTACTGAGATAATTTCACAACCAAAAGGAGTGAAAAGTATCTTAACACTATCTACTCTATGACTGAAATTGACAAAAAACTGGGATTTGGGGTGAGCTGCGCCATGCCATGGGAGAACCTGGATGTCCATGAATGGTGTATGCTGGGATGAATATTTTCTTGCATGTTGGACAACGGACTTGCACTGGAGCATCTGTGAATGCCTCGAGCAACATGTCTAGTCGTTGATTGATGACCCCCTGGCCATGCATGTGTTCATCCTGCCACTGACGAATGTCGAAGAGGATCTCAAGAGGCTCCTCTTCCAGATGATAGGCAGAGTGTGAGCCCTATTCTCCCTTGTCCATTCCATCATCTTCCACTGCAGCTGAATCCTTGCCTACTTCTGTCAATTTCCAACTTGGAGGGATTTCCTCCTCCACGATACAACTCCCATCCCCGTAATAAGGCTCCCCGGACTTGAGAACTGGGGGGGCAAGATGGCTGGTGGCGGTGGGGAGGCACACCTATAAGGGTGGCATTGTCAAGCTCACTGAGCTCGGGCGAGGATGCAAGGCTAGAGGTGGCGCCTCCTCTTTCACAGTGGTGAGGCTGAGGTGCGAAGGCAGAGGAGGCACCTCTTCTTTCACAGTGTTATTTCTATAATGTAGAGGTAGCGGTGGAGAGTGCATCGAGGAGGATGGGGTCTGCATTTTTGGCTTGTGCAGGGTTGTCTGAGTACTCCGAGTGGTGTTGTGGGAACCACTGAAGTGAGCAATAAGAGCGTGTTGAGAGGCAGTGAGTCTGGTGGCCCGAGTGAGGGCATTTGTTTTTCTAGTGCCCCTCTTAGGCTTCCCATGCTCTTGGGGCATGATGTGAGGAGCGGAGGGATGGAGGGGGTGAGAGGGGGTAGTGGGGGGACGCTGGTGGCGAGTTGAGGCCAGGAGGATGCATAGGGTGCAAGCAGTGATACTAGGAAAATTGTGAGGGTTGAAGAGCTCTGTGTGGTGAGCACACAAGGTGAAAACCAAATAGAAATGCATGTCGGGGTTTCCTTTAACTCTATGAGGAGCCGAATATGCCTCTCCCATCATCATTGAAGGTCGATGGGACTTCTGCATGTAGCTGGTACCATAACCCTGGCTGGATCACTCATCCGACATCTCATCCAGGCACACTAAATTAACTCTCTGAATGGTGTAAGCCATGGAAAGTTATTCTTGTGGGGGTGACATCCTAGGATAATAACTCCCTCAGCTAATCCGATCCAGTTGTCCCTCTCCTCGTTCCAAGTGACACACCATCCGAATAAATAAAAAATAATGTTATATAAGTTAAAATATAATATTAAAATAAATAAATAAAAAATAAACAAATTTTCAATAAAATAATCAATGTTATATATATTAAAATATAATATCAACATATTTATATAAATATTTAATGTTATATATATTAAAATATAATATCAACATATTTATATAGTGCTAGGGGTTATGCTTCTTAATAACCCTAAAAATATTCTTAAAATAAAGAAGAGAGAGACTAAAGTGAATTTGTATTTGAACATGATATAAACTATTTTTTTAAAGGCGTGCTTTAGGAGAGAGGAAGCTAAGAGAAACCAGAGGTTATGGAGAAAAAGAAGAAATTTATTTTAAGTTAAAGTCTAAGAGAGACAATAATGTTGTTGAGAGAGACTAAAGTGAATTTGTATTTGAACATGATTCAAACTATTAAAACATTCTTAAAATAAAGAAGAGAGAGACTAAAGTGAATTTGTATTTGAACATGATCCAAATTATTAAAATATTTTTAAAATAAAGAAGAGAGAGACTAAAGTGAATTTGTATTTGAACATGATACAAACTATTTTTTTAAAGGAAGCGAAGAGAATCCAGAGGTTAGGGAGAAAAAGAAAAAATTTATTTTAAGTTAAAGTCTAAGAGAGACAATAATGTTATTCAAGGTACATGCCATAGACAAAGTAGAAATGGTTTTCAAGGGTTAAAATACCTTCAACCTCTTAAAATATTTTTTATTACCATTACCATCATGTCATCCAACATTGTTCCTTTCAAAAGTTAATAAACTACTTTCCGTTACTACAAATGTAATGCAGTGTGCATAACCTTAGCCTTCAAGGTTAGACAAAGAGACATGTCTTTTTCGTCATTAGGTATTGAGTTGTTCTCCACTTGTTCAAGAGGATTATACTTTTGTGCTATGTATTAATGAAGAATTATTCACCCTTTACTAATCTCTAAAATCAAAACTTGTTCCAAAGGATTATACTTTTGTGCTATGTATTAACGAAGAATTATTCACCCTTTACTAATCTCTAACTTGTCCCAAAGGATTATATTTTTGTGCTATGTATTAATGAAAATTATTCACCTTTTACTAATCTCTAAATCATTAGTGTCAATCCATCTTATTTGGAAAAGGCAATCCCATGATTAAAAACAAATCTTTCTTGACTTGTTTTCATTAGTGTCAATCCATCTTATTTGGAAAAGGCAATCCCATGATTAAAAACAAATCTTTCTTGACTTGTTTTCTACCATGATTCAATAAAGATTTTTTTTAATGAAATCATTTTTATGAACAAAATGTCTTGTGTTGTTTAATTACATTATATTGAAAAAAATATTTTTTTGACATTGAAAATGTAAAAAAGGATTGAATTTACAATCATGGTTTATGTTGAATTTGACCTTCCACATTTTAAATGTCTAATTAAAACATTCTTGTTATATTTTTTTATTTAAAAATGTTATTATTTAACATTTGTGGTAAAGGGGAGGGTTAAATATAAGGTATATAAATTTTTTTATGAAATAATTAAATTTATTAAAAATGTGAGGTTATTTTAGAAATAAGGATTTAAGGTTATTGTTGGGTATGTGTTATATTCTTTGTAAAATTGATTACATTTAATGTACATTGATATGAGAGAAAAGGGGTTTTTGGGTGTGCTTGGAACCCCTCATTCGAGAGGGTTGTGGGGGTTCGGGGCAGAAGCTCCCAAGAAAAAAACATTGGTCTCTTTTTGGCAGTTTTTCGGCACATGGTTTTTGTCGATGATTTTTTAATTATGGTTAAAGAATTAGGGTTGTTGACTAATCTGGGTCAATGGATTAGGGGTTTGGACGCCGCATGATCCTATATGCATATTGTATTGTAAACAATGAATATGATGAATACAAGATTAGAGGTGTAGCTCTAAAATGTTGGTTTTCCTGGTTTGGGTTTCCAAGGTTAAAATATCCATGTAAAGTGTGTGTGCCATTGTATCTTTTCTGTTTTATTAAGAATTTGTTTGTAGTAATTAATTGTACAAGGTTAAAATCTACATTTGGTATGAGAGAAATTATTGGCTTAAGGGGGGTGGCTTTGTGGTTAGGGGTTTGGATTGGGTCTGTGATAAGCCTTGTTACAATGGGAGATATGAGGTATTTAATGTTTTAGGTGAAAAGATGTGATGAGTAGTTTGAAAACAAAGATCAAGAAATTTAAAGGGAAAATTTTTGAGTTGTGGAAGCTCAAGATGGAAAATCTGTTGGTAGACAAAGATCTACAGATCAGTGGATCACGGTGGATCTAGGTACTGCACCTACAAGAATGTCAGTAGAAGACTGGAAAAAGTTGGATCAAAAGGCAACGAGCACAATCTGGTTGTGTCTCTTAGATTCGATATTATTGAATGTGTCAGGGGAAGCTACATCCAATGCATTATGGGATATGTTGGGGACTTTTTATCAATCTAATTCCCTGGTAAATAAATTGCTCCTACAGAAAAAGCTATATAACCTAAGGATAAAATATGGAGACTCAGTGACAAAGCATTTGAACGCCTTCAATACAGTGGTAAGTCAATTATTATCTATTGATATTAAGATTTCTGATGAAGACAAATGTATCAATTTATTGTGTTCTTTATCAGACTCATGGGATAGTCTATTTATGGCCATAAGTAGTAATACAACTATTTTAAGTTTTCATGATGTGGCATCATCCTTGTCATCAGAGGAGATGAGGCAGAAGAACATCGAAGGATAAAGCACAAATGCATTATTTGCACAAGGACACTCCCAACAAAGAACTAGATCTAAGTCCTCAAGTTGGAGATCTAAATATAAGGGTAGATCTAAATATCCAAGAAAATTTGTAAAGGTGTGTTGGAGATGTGGAAAAGAAGGGAATTAAAAGAAGCAATGTAGATCCAAAATATTTGAGAGAGGGAAGGGATCTAAAGATGCTCCTTCTACAAAAGAAAAACCCTCCTCATAAGAAGGAGGGGATGTGTAACTGGCTTCATCAAGCACACATGCAGATCATGAGGCATGACTAGTTGACTCAGACACATCCTTTCATACGAATCCCCACACGGAGTGGTTCTATGAATATGAAAAGTATGATGGAGGTGATGTTTTCCTAGCCGATGACTCGAAAACCAAAATCAATTGATGAGGAAAATTCAAGTTGAATCTCATGGATGGAAGGATTAGAACACTTTGTAGTGTTCTACACATCCCAGGATTGGCCAAAAATTTGATTTCTATAAGCAAAATGGATGATACAGAGGTAAAAAAAATGTTTGAGAAAGAAACTTATAAGATGGTTTGCGGAGCAATGATGTTGTTGAAGGGAGTTCATATTGGAACCTTGTATAATATAAAGGGAAGCACTATTAGTGATTAGTATAATAGTTCCATTGTTCATGAGATAGGATCCAAAGAAGAAAAAACTCCTACAGCCTCTGGAGAAAAGGTTATGTTGTGGCATCAAAGATTGGGGCATATTGAAGAGAAGGGATTTCGACTATTACATGTTAAAGGCATGACTAAAGGTATGTTCAATTTCTCTCTGGATGTTGATTTATGTGAACATTGTGTATATGGGAAGCATAATTGAGTAAAATTCCCTTCTGGTGCAACAAGGGAAGAGGGAATTTTACAGTTGGTGCACAGTGATGTGTTTGGAACTATGTTGGTTCCATCACTTGAAAAATTTGTGTACTATGTCTCATTTATAGATGACTTCTCGAGGAATACCTGGACACATTTTCTCAGGAAGAAATCTAAAGTGTTTGACAGGTTTAAAGAGTTTAAGGATCTTGTGTAAAATCAAACAAAGAAAAGAATTAAGGTGATGAGGATGGATAATGGTGGAGATTTCTATGGAAATGAATTCGAAGATTTATGTAAGAAGTGTGATATAGAAAGGAATAAGGCTAGTTCATATACACCTCAACATAATGGAGTTTAAGAAAGGATGAACATGATGTTGATGGAAAAATCAAGATGTATGCTTAGTGGTGTCGGGTTAGGATAGGAATTATGGGAAGAGGTAGTGGGTATTGCATCTTACATGGTCAGTTGATCACCTTCATTAACAATGGATGACAAGACTCCACATGAGGTATGGAATGGTAAGAAAATATCTCTCACACATCTTATTGTATTTGGATATGAGGCCTATGTTCATGTTCCAAAGGAAAACATGAGTAAGTTATATAAAAAGGTTGAAAAGTGTATCTTTATTGGGTATAAAGATGGTTTAAAAGGTTATAAGATTTGGAACCCAAAAACTAAGAAGGTTATGTATAGTTGAGATGCGGTATTTAGAGAAAGAAAAGATGTTTCCAAACAAGAAGTCCTACTAAGGGAGAAATAACTAGTGAAAATAAAGTTTGAGTTGAAGGATGATGAATTAGATTCTACAGAAGAACATGAATCAAAATAAGAAAATCCTCATACTCCATTATTGAGGATATATGTTTGGGAAAGAAGACAACTAGAAATCTATACTCCACCTGATTTCCGTTAAAAAATTTCTTTGTCGATTACTAATAATGAGGCTTGATATCTAGTGTAGTTGTCGACTGGAAGAAATCCCATTGGCAACAAATGGGTGTTTAAAAAGAAGACGAATGCAGAAGGAAAAGTGGATATATATATATATATATATATATATATATATACACGCATAGATGAGTCTATCTATGTCTGTAGTTTCGTCAACAACTGAATTGTTTAAAATATAGAAAAATAATGTCAAAGACAAATATATACAGGAGTATTCACAAAAATGAAGTTTTTTATCAATTTGCAGACCAAACCACTAGGTTTTTCATCCCAAAACTAAATTTGATCCAACCAATTTAGCATACACCTTATCAATCCCGCCCAAAAAATTTGAATTCAAAATAACATGTGCACAATCTTAGGAGAATGCATGTTCTCTAGGAGCACACACGCACTCTAGGAATGTGCACACACTCTTATAAGTCATTCCCCTCTATATATTTCTCTCTCCTCCCTCTCCTACATCTACCCCCCCTCTCTATCTCTCTTATCTCTCTCTCTCCTCCCTCTCTGACATCTAGCCCCCTCTCGATACCCCTCTCAGTCTCCCTCTCTACCCCCTTGTTTGTATCCCTCTCTCTCCCTCACTCTCATATACATGGTAATACCTAGACATGGAAAGACTTAAACATCACAAGGCATGGAAATACCTAGACCTAGACATTACCTTGACATGCCTCATATTCTCACACCCACTCCCTCTCTCTCTCTCTCTCTCTCTCTCTCTCTCTTCCCCTTTGTCCCTCCCTCCCCTCTCTCTTTCCTCATTGTTAGTCTTAGTCTCACTCTCTTTTCCCCTCTTTCTTTCTATATCCCCCCTCTCTGTCTCCCTTTGTATCCCCCCATTCCTCTCACTCTCTCTCTACCCCCCCTTATATGTCTCCCTCTATACTTCCCTTCCTCTCACTATATCTCTCTCTACCCCCCTTCTTTGTCTCCCTCTCCCTCCCTCTCACACTTTGTCTCTACCCCTCCTCTTTGTCTTTCTCTCTCCCCTTCTCACACTCTCACACACTCTCTCTCCCCATCTCTCCCACTATCTCTCCTCTATCTCTCTTACATCTACCCCTCTCTCCTACATTTACCTATCTCTCTACCCCCCTTTCCATATTCCTGTCTCTCCCTCTCACACTCTCACACACTCTCTCTACTTCCCTTCTATTCCTTTCTCTCTCTCCCTCCCACACACACTTTATATCCCCCCTCTATGTCTCCCTCTCTCTATCTCCCTTCCACACTCTAACACACTCACTCTCTACCTCCCCTCCTTATATTCCTCTCTCTCTCCCTCCCACACTCTCATACACACACTTTATATCCCCACTCTATGTCTTTCGTTCTATCCCTCCCACACTCTAACACACTCACTCTCTAACTTCCCTCTTTGTCTACCTTTCTCTACCTACCCTCTTTTTCTACCTTTCTCTCCCTCCCACACTCTCACACACACACTTTCTATCCTGCCCTCTATGTATTCCTCTCTCTCCCTACCACACTCTTACACACTCACTTTCTACCTCCCCTCATTGTCTACCTCTCTCTCCCTCCCACACTCTCGCACACACACTTTATATCCCCCCTCTATGTCTTCCTCTCCCTTGTAAGTTTTAAACCTGTGAAGTAAAGTAATGCATACATATTCTTAAGAAAAACATAAATTAATCAATGGCTCATACACACAGTACACAAAGATTTACGTTGGAAACCCTTAACTGGGAGAAAACCAGCCTTCCTTGGTGCCGCACCTTTCAACTCTTCATTGTATTAATTTCACCAATCACAATACAATATATACAATATTTTATGTATTCTTTAGCTACCAAAATATTAATCCCTTAATTCAGTATTAATTTAGAAAACCGCTAAAAATAGCAAAAACCACTAAAATAGCAAAAATCACCCCAAAAAATATTTCAAGGAACTGAGCGTAACCAGGGGGGAAACCTGGCCCGTATGGGACCCCCCTAGGAAAGCGCTCGATGCACACAACACAAAGAGAGAAGAAAGTTGGGATCGTCAAACACAATTGTCAAATTTGACATGCCCACACACACACATGCAAATAATATAACAAATACCCAACATTCTCCCACTTGTTGTTTTCTTTGCATACATGGTTTCACATGATTACATAGTCAACAATCTAGGGAAACAATGCCCATTATTCCTCTACACCGAGAGAAATTCTCTGTGCTCACGGACTTTGTCAATGAATCTGCAACACTCTTCAAAGTGTCAACATTTTCAAGCAACACCTTTTTTTCTTCAACCATGTAATACACATCAAATTTCCACACCTAGGTACCTCGCCCTAAGTGTCGCAAGTGTCGTAAAAGTGTCATATGCACCTTGCTAAGTGTCACATACACCTCGACACCATGAAATAACATATGTCACAATCCCTAGTCAATGTGGAGGATAAATATATTATATGAAGGTCAAAATACTATGTGCACATGAATTATTATTAATATTCATGGAAAGGAAATTAATTTAGTGTGAGAATACACCTCACATTTGGTTTCCTATTTTTTAGGGGAGGTTGAGGATCTCATGGATGGTTGAAATAGTTTCTCTGTAAAATGCTTGAGAGATATTTCCTCCCTAAAATCCTTAAGAGATATTTTCTCCCTAAATATATTAGAGATCCCATTTTAGTGGATCTGATGAGTGATCCTCTCCATGGTGGTTAAGCCTCCAAATCCTATATAATGAGGTATTTTCCATGGAGAAGGGAGGAATATTAGAGGTATCAAACTTATGATCTTGGGAGGAATCTTTTGGATATCAAACCTATGATATTGGGAGCATCGTGCAAGGGATGGATGAGGAGGACCTAGAGAGGTTGTCAACCTTTAAGGATTCTTTCTCAGTTTCTGGTTACTTTGGGAGAAAACATGGTCTATGTCGATGTGATAGTATTTCATGACTCCTTGGACTTTAACCTGCTCCTTGGGTGAGACTATGTCTACCTTATGAGAGATTTTGTGTCCAATCTCTTTCGAGTGATGGTTTTCCCTAACAACGGAAACATAGTAATGATTGACCAATGTTCATTCATTGACCCTCATATGATGGTCAACCATCCACCTTCCCTAAATGGTCCATACATGCCAATGATGTCTGCAACACCGCAGGTCAAATATGTAACAACCTGCCCCATGTGTTCAACCCCGCACGAGAGGGAATCCCTCCCTTCTCCCGACTTAGATTCGGTAGTTGACATTGTAATCTCTTCGATAGGGCTATTAGATCCAGATCTCCCTACCCTTATCGAGGTCGTCGACATGTATTCCTTCCACTATTTTTTTCTTCCATCTAGCGAAGATCTCTTGGAAGCCATGATTGACATTTATCCCTTAACATGTATTCCTTCCAGAGAATTGTCCTTTTGGAAGTCATGATCAAGGAGAGGTTTCGTGCATATTTTCTATTCTCTCTAGCAAGCTCATTAAAAAATGAAACAGAGGTATCGAGCATAGTTTTTCTTCTCTGTGGCAAGATCGTTAAAAAATGAAACAAAAGCTATGAGCATAGTTTTCCTCTCTGTAGCAAGCTTGTTAAAAAATGAAACAGAAATCTGGGGATTGAACCCGGAGTCACGAGCATAGTTTTGCTTCTCTTTGGAAAGCTTGCTAAAAAATGAAACATAGGTCTTGAGCATAGTTCTTCTCATGTGTCAAGCTCGTTAAAAAATGAAATAGTCACCTCTCCCGTCAGGTCAAGTATTTAGTTAGATCTCGTAGATATCGAGTCGATTCTTTAGCTATATCTCGTAGATGTCGAGTCAAGTATTTCCTTAGGTATCGTATTTGAACCTTCCTTTCATCCACCCTTATCCTTTTTCTCCATCTAGTACATAAATTGGTGACAACCTCAAAGTCGACGAATTAAATGAAGCTTGGGGGGGCATGTCTCCAGCCTTTGATTATCATTCTGGAGTTATGCCGCTAGATTTTCAAGTTGGGGGCAGAGTACCAACCAACCATTGGTATCCCTACATTTGGAAATTACGTTGGGAATTTACAAGCATACGTTTAATTTTGTTTCAAGATTGTGTAAAAATGAAACCAATACGGAGATTAGTCTTTGTTCTTTATTGTGCTTGTAAATACATGAGAATGTGACCAAGTAAAATTTTATCACTTTTTCAGACTCGTAAAGGTTATACGAAAAATGAACCCCCTGAAATCTCCTTTAATCTCTTTTCAGGCTCTCTAAACATAAAAATATTGTCAACTGATATTGCTTCCTTTCACACTCGTTAAAAGGTTTGAAAGGGAGTCTTACAAGTGGTAGTTTATCACTTTTCGACCTCGTGATACTAAAATTACAAAAAAGGACAACCCTGGCGTCGCCTTTAAGTTATTTTCAGACTCTCTAAGTATGAAAAACCGCTGAGTTTTCCTTCTTTGGACTCGCTAAAATACACAATGAAGGACCCATATGGGGACAAACCCTTACTTCTTCTATTTCATTAAACAAAGGAAAAAGGAACTTACCGAATGTGAGTTATATCGAGCATGTGTTACCCTCCTCGAGCTCGTTAAATTAAAAAGAGGTACTCATCTATCTGGGTGGGAGAAAAAATTGAAGGAAGTGGGTCAATTTTTTTTAGAATCCTTTATGGCATCTTTTGTCGCCGTTGAACATGGAACCTGTTTGTGTTCCGTCTTACAGTTGGAAAAACTACTTGTCTCTGATTCATACCAATTCCATGTGTCACTATACTTTTTCGTCCAGTCAAAGAGTTCTCTTATTGTCGTCACATTAAATTCTTGGTACTCATCGAATCAATGTTTCCAAGTCAGTTGTCGTGCCTCATCATGTTCAAGGGAAGTTTCACCTCAAGCCATCCATCTGCAATATTGTCAGTTTCCATTTCATGTGTTATTCCATACTCATTTGATTCACCATATTACATCACTTTCCTATGTCAGTTTTGTGTCGGTTCACCTTCAATGAGTCTTTTCCTGTCGACTCCAAAACATCATCCAGGAATTAGACTTAGAAACCAGTTAGTACCTTGGGACCTGGATGCCTCAATGGCAGGCCTCCATGCTTTCGAAAGTGGGTTTACATCATTGACCTCTGATCGGATGATTCCATGAATGCTCGACTTCAGCTCATTTATTCACATTCATTGGATTGTACTAGGGTACCTTGGGAGTCATTGACATCATTGGTGATTTCCCTCGCGCTTGTCAATGGTTTACCTCAATGATCGGTAATCAAGTGGTTTCTACCATGTTCGACATAAAAACATCTATTCACATGGCTAGATTCGTGCCACATCGGGATTGGGATGAAGACCCTGGGTTGAGCGTTACTATGTTATCTACTTTTCCTTGGCTGCGAAGGAAATCATTTGAGCATGATGATATATAGAATGTTACATAGATCCACATTGTATTGGTCTGTGGCTATGTTTTATCATCTCGTAGCTCCATTGTGTATTTATCATGGCTACGATCAGTTCATGTCATGGAGGTATGGATCCACATTGTATCTTTGGTGGCCATATCCTTAGTCAATATTTTTCATGTGGATTTGTTGTGTATTGGCCGACGACCGTGCTTTGAGTAATCTCGTATTTCGAGCATAGGTATGCCTGCCTCATAAATGGAACATATATTAATACTTTTTGATGGTTGTTTGTAGCTTCTTCTAGGTTCTCCAACTCCACGCCCTTGCATTGAATAATTGTAAAGTGTTTTGGCCATCAGTTTCTCTTCTGACCTCACACGTTAGGGGGCATATTGTTACACATCAAATTTACACACCTAGGTACGTCAACCTAAGTGTTGCAAGTGTCGTCAAAGTGTCATATGCACCTTACTAAGTGTCGCATACACCTCAACACCATGAAATAACATATGTCACAATCCCTAGTCAATGTGGAGGATAAATATATTATATGAAGGTCAAAATACTATGTGAACATGAAATATTATTAATATTCATGAAAAGGAAATTAATTTAGTGTGAGAATCCACCTCACATTTGGTTTCCTATTTTTTTAGGGGAGGTTGAGGATATCATGGATGGTTGAAATATTTCCTCCTTAAAATCCTCGAGAGATATTTTGATGCAGGAGCATCGCAAGCAGCCAGCCAAGTGAGCATGAAGGCAGAAGACAGCTGGAAAGTGAAACACACATTTTACATGTTTTGGAAATTTTTTTGAAGCATTAATGTAATGGTTAAAGGGAAGCGTACTTGTGTATTGTAAACAAATCATGAGTGATTCGCTCTCATCTATAGTAGGTAGAGGCATTTATGCATAGTTAATGAAAGTAGGTAGGTTTGAATTAGAGATTAGACCGTTTAGAAGAACAGGAGGGAAAATGACTATAGACACCCTCATCTTTGTATCATTATATCAATCAGAATTAGATCATTAAGCACATTAGCATAGATAAGAAGAGAGCTATAGCAGAAGAGTTGTAGAGGAGAACCCATGTACAAAAGCTTGAATTAATGTATGAAGCTTTGATTCAAATTCATGGTGTTATGATGTTTTATGTGTATACATGCTAAATGGTCTGCTTACAGTTTCTTACTCTCTCTGCCATGCATTTGTTATTATGTTGTGTGTGAATGTATGTTTTCATGTTGAATGTTTAAATTATGAGAGAAGAAAGAAAATGAGTTTCAATTGTTTCTCTTCCTGAGTGAGAGAAGTTCCTTCAAGGAGTGTAGTGAAACGTCCACAAGGAGTGCGTGACAAAGGTTCAAAGTTTATCTCTGAAAGCTCAGGAGAGATATCGTTGTTCTCATTCTAGCAGAAGTTCAAGACAAGCACAGAAGCCATGCAAGGTGTGCGCAGACTGGTCAAGACCTTAGAAATTATCAACTAAGGTTGAGAGATTGAAGGACTATTGTTCCAGAGAAAGTGCACAGAGTCAGGAGTTCAAGTACACTGAAGTATGTGAAGGATTGTCGCAAGGAGTGCGTGCAAGAGTCTCCTTGAAGACCTGAGTTTGCGAAGAAAGCTCAGAAGGGTTATTGCCTTTGAATCATTCAAGAGAAAGTAGGAAGCTCAAGTCGTTGTGCAGAAGGAAATTGAACGGTCGGAATTCTCTGAGGAGAACTCCCGAAATAGCGAGGACCGTAGGATCCAAAAAAGTTGTGGGGAAGTTAAGCGTTGGACAGACCCACCTTCGAAAGGCATGAGTTAATGTGGACTGTTTATTTGGATCATTGGACCATCGAGATCATTTCAAAATTTCAGGGGTCATAAGTCCGAAGTGTGGACGAAACCTTTGGTTGATCAAATCCCCAAAACGCGAAAAAAAAAGGTTTCCTGTATAAAGGCGAAGAGTGACGAGGTCAAAATTTTGGTACTTCAGATTTCGGGACTCCATGAGTCAAGAGGCAGAGTTTCACATCAACGCAACTCCTGAAATCCCAAAGAGAGGAAAGCCGAAGTCAGTGGTGAGAAGTGTCTAGTGTTTTATGTTTTGGGTTTCAGTGGTTGAAGAGGTAAGACGTTCGACATCAGGATTCGCGAAATTGTGAAATCCGGTATCCTGAAAGGAAAAGGGGAAAGTCCCAATGTCAGTTGGGTGTTGATCATGGAGTTCATGCCAGTGAAAAGATCATGTGAGCATAACTCAAAAGGACCTGTGGCATACACTCAATTGGGTGTGTGAATAAATTTCTCGAAGAGGAAATGGAAGAGCCAGTCAGACTCTAAGGGGCCAAAATTGAAAGATCCTATCCGGGCTCTGACCTAAGGGTTGGGGTACCTATGTCAGTGTGGTATCAGAGTGAGAAAGAGTTCTTTGCTTTTTGTAGTAGAGAAAAGATAAATTTTACATCCATGCCACCGAGAAGAAGAGATAGGCCTATGCCAATGCCTGATCCAGCAATGTAAAGAGAAATGTGCGAACTACATGCCAGGCTTGATGCCATGGAGACAACACAGAGGCACACAGTTAATGCTAGGGATATCAATGAGGGTGAAAGTGAATATGAAGCTGGACATGAAGGAGAAGAATCTGCAGCTGAAGATGTAGCGGATGAGCGCCTATTCAGGGTTGTTGCTAGGATAGGTGCCAGAGCAAAAATGGACATTCCAGTATATGAAGGAAACCTGGATGTTGAATAGCTTCTAGACTGGATTAGATCTCTGGATAAATATTTTGACTATGAGGATATTGAGGAAGACAAAAAGGATAAACATGCAGTCACAAGACTTAAAGGACATGCAACATTATGGTGGGATGAACTACAAGATGACATACGTTGTAAAGGAAAACATAAAATCAAAATCTGGGATAGAATGGTTGCAAAGATGAAGGCAAATTTCATACCCAAGGATTATCAAATTACTATGTTTTGAAGAATGCATAATTTGAGACAGAAGTTGAGTTCAGTAAAAGAATACACTGAGGAATTCTACAAGATAAACATTATAGCAGGTCATCGGGAAAGTGATGACAAAAAGGTTGCCAGGTACATGAATGGTCTGCGGTATGACATTCAGGATAAGATGAGCATGATGAGCCTTTGGAATGTGGAGGATGCTTATCAGATGGCTCTGAAAGCTAAAGAGAAGTTGAGCCAGAAGCAAGGTCAGAGAGGCCAAGGCAGAAGTCAAGCCAGGGGAAAAACAATTGCCCAAGACAGAAATCATAAACCTAAAGAAGAATGGAAGAAACCTCAAGCTCAAAATGAGAGAGGTGGAAGCTCACAGAGAGGACAATATGTTGATAGAAATACTTTTCCTTGAACCAGAGGAAGAGGAATAGGCAGAGGTGGAGAAATAAAATGCTTTACCTATGGAAAAAATGGACACAAATCCTATGAATGTCCAGATAGAAAGAAAGAAGGAGGTGAAACTCACATTGCCAAAGCACAAGGACGGAATGTTGAGGCAGGAGATGCTGAGGGTGGAAGATCACTGATGATGAGAAAAATTCTCTTAACGCCAGAGAAGGAGGCAGAGAACCCCGCCCAAAGGAACAGACTTTTTCGGACTGCTTGCAAGACCAAAGACAGGGTATGCAAAGTCATCGTGGATAGTGGTAGCACAGACAATATCGTTTCTACAAAATGGTAGAAAAGCTGGAGCTGGAGACTATTGAACATCCAAGCCCATACAGAGTTTCGTGGTTACAAAAAGGACATTAGGTAAATTTCACTAAACAATGTTTAGTTGAATTTAAAATAGGAGGATATAAGGATGAAATACTATGTG
>SNQJ01S0073102.1:86170-99043 GCA_010110895.2 Picea sitchensis | reverse complement strand
CATTTACAAGCTCATGAACTGGAAAGATGGACTTTGAATTAGTTATATGTAGCTTCTACTCTTAACAACAACTAGCAATCAAATCTAGGCACACTTCAACAATACAACTCGAAACTTAGAAGGGAAAAATGATAACAAAACTTCTCAAGCAAACAGTAAATCAAAATGTTCTTTCTTAGGTGACAAATCTATTCATTAGAGGCTCATGAAATGAAAAGATGAACTTAAGATCTATCTCCTGGAGAAACTAAACTGACAAGTGGGATGCTCCATTAAAGCTCATGTATGGTGAAATATGGAGATCCAACTGTTCCTGCATTACCACACTTTGCAACAAATTCGAATAGTGAAATCAGACAAAATATCATGAAATCAAAATAACAAATACATGAAATGAAAATCTACACTAACAATTTACAATAAGCTTACCAAGCTGAATCGGTGGCCCTTGCCGATGCCAACATGGAAGCTTTTAGATCACCAAATTTTAACTTCTAAGAGAGACAAAATCACTGAATTGAATCTTGCATTAATCTCCAACAAGTAGGTTTACAAAAAGAGTCTTTTCATGAATCAATTCTACATCATAACAATTCTCCTTTAAGAACCATTCTTACATCATGATAATTCCTCTCTACTTAGACCTATGAGGTCTTATTTATACATAAAATCCATGGAGGAATGGATGAAACCGAATCCCAAAACTAAGAAAACAATTTTTACAATTTTAGGAGAAATCCCAAAAATCTGTGTTTTTTAACAATTTGGGCATATCCGAGTTATTCCCCCACCCATATCTCCCAAACCAATTCTAATTTTGAAAAACGACCCACCTATTACTCAATTTATCATATTTTGGAGAAAATTCATGTTTTAGAATTTCTAGATCTGATACCATATGCACGAAAATCGAGGCACAAGTTGGCAGTTTGAATTTTTTTGATAATTTTGGCAGAATCATTCCCCCTGAGCTGGAGGTCCACACATGCGAGCTGGGTGAATTCTGACTCATGTTTCCTTATGAAAACATCATTCTGGACAAAACCCATGTGCCCGATTTTCCTCTAGAAGCTTTACAAAATTTTGAATTATTTCTAGTACCGAATTAGCACATGCTGGTACCGGAATAGGTGGAGCCTTGGTACTGGAATAGACTGGGTACCAGATCATGCTGCTTAAGAGTCAAAGTGATTAGGATCATACATAATTAAGCATTTAATCGAATTAACTCAATAAAACTAAACAAATCATGCTTTAATCATAAGTTACCTCTTATGCACGTGAACAAGGTCATCGAATGTATTTATGGAGGAAATAGTCAATTAGATACACATGGCATAGGTATAATAGGCTCGGATAGAGGGTAATATAGGGCATTAGAAGTGTCAAAACTGAGGCTCAACAGTTGTATATCAACAATAGAGGCAACATTTCAGAGGTGTATTTCAGCAAGGTCTCGTAGGTCTTTGTCAGGTCAGAGTCATCTTGGCAAGCTCTTTAAGAGAAAAACATTCATGGTCGATATTTGTAAGTGATCTTACATTATTAATGCAATAAAGGAATATCGTTTGTTGGGGTTTTTCTCCCTGTACAGGGTTTCCCCAGGGTATATGTGTTGTTGATGTGCATGCTTACTTATCTACATAATTATTGTTATTCGGTTATGATTTGGTATTGTTGAAGTGCATTAAGCTGGAATCAAAGTGTTGAAGAAAATAAAAGAATTAATCTGCATAAGAAATCAAGCTCATAATTTAACAAAATCAACTTTAACAATTTCTTTTAGGAGCTTTTACTCTTGCAATATATGGTTGTAGCTTACTTTTGTAACAACAAGAAGAATGTTAGTGAATTAGTCTAATCTAGGGTTAGGAATAGTTAGCAAATAGCTTGAGGTAAATGGTTTGGAGGTTGTTCTCATCAATCTACCAAGTATGAGGTAATAACCAGTGTCTTTAGGGCTAATGGAGTCACTTTTGCAGCAACAATATTGAAGGAAACAAATGATAATGTGTGAACTAGAGACTACAGGGAGAATGGTTGAGGTGTTGGTAACCCAAGGCCTCAATCATCAAACCCTAGAAGGAAAACGGCTACTAGAAAGTAGGTAACCCTAGGCCCTAGCGGTTTTCCTTCTTCTTTAGCTCAAGCTTGAGATAAGTAAAAGGTTGATGAAGCAATGGTGTTAGAGTGCTACAAAGATAGGGCTCTAGCACATGCTTCAATGGATAAGTCTTCTAGCAAAATCTAGTAGGTGGATAACTATTGAGATAAGGACTATAACATGTTCTTAATCTCCTAGGGTTTTATACTAGCAATTTCATGATCTTAGTAAATGCAAAGTAAAAGATACTATAACCATTCAAAAGAAAGAAGAATTTCATATTTTCACTTACATTCACCAAGAATAATCTAGCAATATGTCCTAGTTGAAGACTTCCCACCAAGAAAATGCCAAAATACACCAAGACAAGCCTCCTCCAAGAGTTGTGCACCACTTAATTTTAGTTAATAAGCCTTAAAGAGGCCGAATTTCAGACCTCACTTGTGTGAGTGAAAGAATGATGAAAACATGGGATTAATCCCTTATTTATATAATCCAAATGACCTTTAATTACAAAATTAGGTCAAAAAGACTGACATGGCCAGTTACATCAAATATCCAGTGTTTTACATAAAATTGACAAATTAAACACTAAGACATGCAAAAGAGGTGATGTCATGCCCTTCTAGGGTGACGTTGGGCCTCCTAGGTGAGACGTTGGCCTTCAGGAGCAAAACACAACCTTCCAAGGCCTTTGGATCATGCCACACATGCCACTTGGCACACAACTGCCCCCATCGTGTCCATCTGACACTGGATGACATCAAGGGTCACAAAGGTGACATTATGGGCCTTCTAAGGCCAACGTTCAAGGGGAAAGGCAAGACCCCCCTGGTTCCAGGCCTGCCAAGTTGTCTTTGGTGGAACGTCCTCCTCTCTCTCTGGTACAAACCTCGGGTATATGTCTACCCCTAGCTGGGGTCTCAGCATCCATCTGATAGGATTTCAGCCCTATGGAGGTCCAAGCTAATCATATCCCCATATGTACCTGTCCATCGGGCGTTGTCCATGGGCTCATAAGTCAAAGGGATCATAGCAATGTCAATCACATATAATAATCAAGTTACCCAAACATGTGCATAAAATCCCTTTTCTGAGAAAAGTGCTTAAAGACATTATGCTATTCTACAAGCCAGGTTTGGAGAGGGTTCAAGGACATCCTATTGGGCCAATTCTCCTTAGGTGTGGGGTGTTTCCAGGTGAAGACCAATCTAGGTCATGTGAGTGCATGGGATGGTGTGGGGATGTTTGGGCAAGGGGTGCAGTGATGACAGGGAAATGTAGCTCTTACCTGTGGGTGCCTCTGAAGAGGGTGACATGTACCTTGTCATGGATGCAATTGTTTCCTAGCCCATTCAATGCCTTTTTACTTTTTATCTTATTGTTTTTTCTTTCAAGAGAATAGTTGGGGGAAACTTCCCTAGCATGGTGACCAGTGGTGACAACATTACCCACAAGCATTTCACGGAGATGAGAAGGTTGGCTCGTGATGAGACCCCCTTTCTCTTGGCTATGCCACCAAGAGACACTACCCTGGCGTGGTGACCAGATGAATAGTAGTTTCATACCGCTACATGTCCAAGGACCTAATAGGTTGGCTCGTGATGAGACCCCCTATCCACCAACTAATTCTTGAGTTTTATCTTTTTNCCTTTTATTTCTTTCTCGGGGATCCATAGGCGAAGCATATCAAGGTTTGATCTTTTGGCTTTTATCTTTTTCCATCTACTTTTACCCTCTGGGCCTTTAGCCCCTTCTTCCCACAAGGAAAGGTACAACCCTTTACTAGCTTGGCAAACCCAATGCCCGAACCAATCTAGGGGATATATGAGAGGGAAGATGATGAAAAGTGATCATTATGGTGGGAATGGATGATGACCTTTCATAAACCCACCTAGTGGAAACTCACTCCTAAGGGAACCAACTTGCTAGGGAATTCTGTCATCCCCCCCAGGTATGGACAAGTCAAAAGGCATAAAGTTCAAGCACACATCATGAAGCAAAAGATAACTAAATGCACATATTCAAATGTTTTGAGAATCAAAGTGACACATACCATGATACCCGGACTCATTATCTCATGGAGCAAGACCCACTGCTACTTCAAAACCAGGTAGATGGAATGGATGTTGTTGTTGTTGACAGAATGGAGGCGTTGAAGAAGGATGGGCCCTCCAAGGCCAAGCTAAAGTCAATATGGCTCTTGGTACTCCATGTCTAGGACCTATGGGCCTCGAGATATAATCTCCTTAGTTATCCCTAGGATAGGGGATAACATCTGGCTCCAACTTGGGGACATGTGCTCACCGTAGAGGGGCATGAGAACCTCAACATCTCTGGTATGACCTGTGACCTACTAGATCTCAACAAGATTGATTAGTTATCATTTGGGGTGGTGATATCACCCCTGGCTCATATATGATAAAATGAAATATAAGTAAGCAATCATATATACAAGTGGAAATACAACTACTCTAGCATGAAATGCAGATGGTATATACAATGAATACAAAATGCCTACCTACTTGCACTTACCTGTGAAGTCAGTTCTTTGCCCCTCGATGGGGTTTGAGGAGGTGTCCACTAACCGGTAATGGACGTCTTCTTCCTTCCAACGTGGATAAATAGTAGGCATCACTGACTAACCTCATTCAGACTCCGAAAGGTCCAAGCCAAAATTGTGCACTCCCTTTGGTATTAGTAGGCTCTCCCTTTTTTGAGTCCCACATCGAGACCGTATCTCCCTCTTGGTAATCCTTTGTCTTAGATTTGGTTGTTTCTTGTATAACTCTAGTATATTGTTATGAGGGAGGAGGGTTGGATTCTGATGTGAGGACTTCTTGCTGGGATGGTCTGATCAATATGTCATCCTCTCCTTTCTTTAAAAATTTGACAGTCCCAACCTCTTTGTCCTTGTATTTGTCTAGGAGTTGTTGATACTCTTCCTTCTTTGGCCATTGTATTTGATCAAAGTCTTCCTCTAAAGGGAAAGGAAAATCATCAGGGGAAAATACATGAAGACTTTCTTTGGTTGGCTCATGTGTTTCACTAGTTCCGATATCATCCCCTTCACATTTGACGAAGCCAATTCCTTTCCTTCTAAACCTTATCAAATAGTCATATTCTTGTGTAGAAGAATAGTCATCCTAGTCTTCAGAGATGTCAGAGGCATTGTCAGGATAATCACCCTAATTTATATAACTTTCTTGCTCCAGAACGATGGGGTGAGGTCGTACCAAAGCACTATCCCTTATGTATGTCTCGTGCAAATGCAACACCTCGTTATTACATAGTTCAATGTTGTCCTTGTGATTGCTAGGAATATTCTGGTCACCCTTTCCCTTGGTCCATGTTATCTCATTAATATTGTCTTATTCTATCAAGGAAAGAGTGGGATAACATTGAAATAAGCATGGATCTATGGAGTTGTAGTCACTATGTCCATGATTACACCTTTCGATGTGTTCCATTCTATTTGGCTTAATATGCAAGGTGATGTAATCTTGGTCCCTGACGGGAATAGTTGCGCAAGACAAGTCCATTTGTAGACTCCTGCCTAAAGTAGCATCCCATTCCCTAGATAATATCATTCCCCAAGTATCAGGTATATCGACAACAATGACGTCCATTATTATGGGGAAATCAGGGTAGTCAACAAGGTGCACTTGAAGACCTTCCATCAAGTCGTAGACCTTGAACTCCTTTGACTCAAATCTACGAACGTCGGTATAAGGCCCTGTAACTTCTAGCCCCAATTGGTTCATAACCTTCAAACTCATCATATTGACGGATGACTCGGAATCAAGCACGCAATTGTGAACATATAGGTCATCTATTAACAAGGAAGTGAGAAAGGGTGTTTTCTCATTTTGCTCAAAATGACCGGTTTGTAATAGTGTGGAAGTCTCTTCGAACGATAGTTGGTCATCTAGGATTTGTTTTGTCAAATAAGGGATTTCCAACATTCCACGAATCATTTTAACATTTTGTAAGATATAGGCCATACTAGTGCTCAGGTTGGTCCTATCATTGCTAGGTTTTGGGAAATGTTGGGGTAGATTGTCAGCATACAACTGGGGCTCTTCAAGCTTTACCCTTGAGTCCTCACTTGTTTGGCCCAAATATTCAATCCTAGGCTTCCTCATGTCTTGATTTCCTTGGATTTGATTTGGCGTGAACAAGGTAAATATGGAATCTACATAATTAGATTTCTCATGAGTAGCCTTTGGGTGATAACGTTCAAAATGGGATTCCTTGCATGATAAGGACTTAGGATCATCTTCTTGTCTTGCAACAGTTTGTAGGTTCAAAGTGTTCAGACAAATTTGTTCTTTTGGATCATGAGATTTTATTGTTTGAGGAAGTTTCATAGAAAGAGGCTTTTGGGTTTGTGATGGTGACCTTTCTAACGAAGTGATTTCTTCAGAGGTACCTATATCCTTAGAGGTTTCATGTTGTTTTGAAAAATTTAATGCATCTTTCATGTTTGAGAAACCCATGCTCCATTTCCTAGGGGAAGTATTGTTTTCTACCTCTAGAATCTCTGGGAGGTCATGCTTTAGTCCTCCCATGCTTTCCTTATTCATCTCCCAGAGGTCATCATTGTTCAAAAAATTGACCTGATGGATGGAATCGTTGAACTTAAGATTCTCTTCAATCTAGCAGGCAACATCTTGAGCTTCTTCTAGGCTTGTAGGTAATCGATCCTTGAGGGAAAATTGTAAAGTTCCTTCTAAGGAGTTAAGGTAATGTTGGAGAATAGCATTCTTTTGGAGAAAATTGGGTTGAAGTTTGCTAATGAGAGTGTTGAACCTATCATTGAATTCCCTAACGTCTTCGTCGGTTCGTTTGAAAATTTCGAGGTATTGAGAATAAAAGGAGGCCATACTTTCTTCTTTACCCCATCTCTTCATGAAAGTTTGTTTCAAATATTCAGGGGTTTTGAGTCTTCCGCTTGGGAGTTTGTTAATCCAGGTTCTGGCACTCCCGGTGAGTGAGTTCAAGAAAAGTCTCATAAACGTGTCAAGGTGTTCTTCTCCTAATTGATGAAACTCATACCCCTCATAAAATTTAGTCCAATGTGAGTTTCCATAAGATCCCACTTCTCCCGAGAATCTAGGTATCCAGTAATCGACTCCTTTCGGGAGATCATGTAATCCACCTTGGGTGTTATCTAGGTCCAAAGGGCCAAAAATTTCTTCAAGAGACCATTTAGGAGGGGCCATGGGGAGAATAGGAACTATAGGAGAAGAAAGTGTGTATTAACGTCCACTATGGTTCGTCATCAGTGGAGTCGCCATGCAATCTTCTTGAGATTATCAAAGGGATGAGGGGATCACCCTCAGTGGAGTCGCCAGGTAAGCTTTGTAAAATGAAGGCTTTTGAGGAAAGGCTTACCAAAAAAGTGTTGTCTTTGAGGAGAATTGACTCAGTGTTAAATTATTAGCTTGATTTCTTATGCAGATTAATTCTTTTATTTTCTTCAACACTTTGATTCCAGCTTAATACACTTCAACAATACCAAATCATAATCGAATAACAATAACTATTTAGATAAGTAAGCATGCACATCAACAACACATATACCCTGGGGAAACCCTGTACAGGGAGAAAAACCCCAGAAAACGATATTCCTTTATTGCATTAATAATGTAATATCACTTACAAATATCCACCACGAATGTTCTGCTCTTAAAGAGCTTGCCAAAATGACTCTGACCTGACAAAGACCTAAAAGACCTTGCTGAAATACACCTCTGATATGTTGCCTCTATTGTTGATATACAACACTGATATGCTTCTTTGGTATGCTTCCTCTTTATCATTGATATGTGCCTCTATTGCTTCACCCTTAACCTGCATATCAAAACTGTATTGAAGAGAGGGTTCGACCTCTGCTTATATAGGCTAAAGAGGAGAAGAGGAGAGACTCAAAATAGTAACATGTTTGCATGCGTTAATCATAACTCAGCGTCATACTTTAGTTCGAACTTAGAACTAGACTTGAGACTAGTTACAACTCAGCATTACACTTTAGTTTGAAAATAGAACTAGACTAGAGACTGGTATGCTTTAGTTTGAAAATAGAACTAGACTTAAGACTTCAGTCACAACTCAACATTACACTTTAGTTCTAAAACAGAACTAGACTTAAGACTTCAGTTGCAACTCAACATTATACTTTAGTTCTAAAATAGAACTAGACTTAAGACTTCAGTTACAACTTGACTCTTTACAAGGAAATTCAAAATTCTCTTCATGGTGGATAATGTTACGCGTGCCAATGCACTAGATCAATACATTTATATCATTTTCAATATTAGGAATCCTGTTTGTTTCTATCTCATAGAAATTTTATATTCAACCTAACTTTTGCTAGATGCCTTGACTTTTGCTCATGGCTCACAAGGTTTGACTAGGCTCACAGAGGTTGTATGTTCCCCCTGAATTTTGCACTAGTCTATCTATGCTCACAGAGGTTGTATGTTCCCCTTGACTTTTGCACTAGACTGTCTATGCTTACAGAGGTTGTACGTCCCCCCTGGCTTTTGCATTAGACTCACATAGCATCTCGTTCATCTTGACTTTTGGTTTGACTCACAGAGGTTGTACGTTCCCCCTGGCTTTTGTCAATACCTCAGAAGACTGGTTGATTCTCCAAATCTCCTTGGCTAGCCTCAGGGTGGCCCATATGGCCTCTCATTGGAGAATGATTGTCGATGCTGCCAAATTTAACACTCCCTCTCAGCAAGGGATTCATTCTCAGCCATACCAATCTTGCCTCTCAGCTGCACAAATTGTCTCAAGGTCAGAGGCTTGGTCAGGATATCAACTACCTGCTCGCTCGTGGCTATGTACTGTAACTTTACAGTTTTTCTCTGGACCAAGTCTCGNTACATCCATCTGATGTAGCTTCCAACCAAGAATGGGAGCTAAAGAAATAATAGTTCGAATGGAGGTATACCTAGCTACAAGGGAAAAAGTCTCTTCGTAGTCGATTCCTTCTTTCTGAGTGAAGCCTCTAGCTACAAATCTTGCTTTGAAGTTTTCCACACTTCCATTAGCTGCATGTTTGATCTTATAGATCCATTTGGAAGAAACCATTGATTTATCTTTTGGCCTCGACACAATGTCCCAAACATTATTCTTTATAATAGACATGTATTCCTCAAGCATGGCATCCTTCCATAATTGTAATTTATCTTATTCTTCAAATGAATAAGGTTTGACATCACTAAAGCTTCTCATAAGTTCAACATAGCCTCCAAACCTATGAGGCCTCTTCCTTTCCCTGAAAGTTCCTTTGGGAGTAGCTATCCTTTCTGCTTCCTTCACTATTTCTTTAAGCCATCCTGTCTTCCTTTTGGTTGGAGGTTCTTCAAGAGTTATTTCTAACACTTCAGCAGGTTCTAGGGGCTCATTACTTGGCCCTTCATGTGGTTCCTCCCTCTGATAATATGACTCTTCATTTTCAGAAGAGGGTGAAGTTGGATGAACTGCTTCTGATTCTTGCTGAAGCTCTCTAGATTTCTTAAATGCGGCTTCCTCATTGAAAGTCACATCTATTCTTACCTCTATTTTCCACTGACCTAGTACATAAATCTTGTAAGCCTTGGAGTTATCACTGTACCCCACAAAAACCCCTTTCTTTCCCGAGGGTTCCATATTTGTCCTCTTTTCCTTAGGGACATGAATATACACAGGACACACAAATATCCTTAGATGCCCTACTTCAGGTTTGATCCCTGAGAATACCTCTTTATGAGTCTTGTCCTTCAAAATAACATGTGGACACATGTTCTAAATATACACGGTAGTGGAGGTAGTTTCTGCCCATAAAGAATTTGTTAGATCTTGGTCAAACATCATTGCTTTCGCTTCCTCACAAATTGTCCTGTTTTTCCTCTCAACAACTCCATTTTGCTGAGGGTTATATGGCACAGTCAACTGTCTCTTGATTCCTGCTGACTTGCAGAAATCCTCAAAATGAAGATGTTCAAACTCTCCTCCATTGTCTGTTCTAAGGATTCTGATGTGTTTCCCTGTCTACATTTCAATAAAGGCTTTATACTCTTTGAATTTATCAAATGTTTCACTTTTATCTTTAAGAAAATATATCCAACATTTTCTTGAGTAATCATCAATAAAAATGAGATAATACAAACAACCATTGAGTGAGGGAGATGACATGGGACCACATACATTAGAATGAACCAGATCTAAGATGCCCTGAGCTCTGTTGTCACTACTAGGAAATGTTTTATTTATATTTTTACCTAGCATGCATCTGTTACAAATTTCATTTTTACTAAGAGAAATAGAGGGCATGCCACATACCATGTTCTGTAGATATGGAAGAGATTTGTAATGAATATGTCCAAGTCTTCTGTGCCACAACTCGTTGAAGCTAGTCGCATCATGAACCAATGCCTGGAATGACTATCCTAACACGACGTACAGTCCTCCACTGCAAGTTCCAATGGGTTATGCTATACTTAAGTGGCTACCTTTAGCCCATAGTAGTGCCTTCTTGTCCTTGAAGATCACCCAATATCCCTTGTCCTCAAGGGTTGCAACTGATAGTATATTCTTCTTGAGCCCTAGAACATATAATACTTCATCAACATGAAGTCTAGCCCTAGATTCCAATATGAAGAAGATAGATCCTACTCCCTTTATCTTGTAACATTTGTCATCCCCAAGCTCAACATGCTCTGCAAAAGATTTTGTTTCTAAATATGAGAGGATCTCCTTGTACCCTGTCATGTGCTTTGATGCACCACTATCTACTAACCAGGTTTTCGGCCCCGTGAAAACTGAACTGGATAAGGAAGAAACCAAGTAATATTCTTTTCTATTTTCTTTCTCATTAGAAGGACTTTTCAGATTTCTTTTGGATTCATCATCCTCAGTAGTTGAGGTATGATGTTTCCCTTTCCTTGGATATTTCTTTCTAAACCAACAATATTTAGCAAAATGACCCAACTTTTTACAACTAAAGCATTTAATATTATATGTATCAATATTCTTTCCTTTGAATGTACCTTTAGTGTTTGGCTTCCTCTGAGAGCCTTTCTGGAAAGTGCCTTTCTTCTTTCTCTTGAATCTTGATGCTAAAGTTGAGTGCTCTTATTTTGTTGGCTTGCTCCTAGTAGCTGTGTGACTCTCCTCCTAGAGGCAATCATGCCAATACTTCTCAAATGTGGGATGAATCTCTCTCCCACTTACACTGGATAAGAAGGTCTCCCATGAAGAAAGAAGACCGTAAAAAATGGCCTACACTAAATCATCATCGTCCACTGTCACCCCTGTGACCAAAAGTTGATCTCTGATCTGGGATATCCTGGAACATAAATATGCCACTAATTCACCTTTCTCCATATTCAAATAATTAAGCTTGTGCTTAAGTGTCCTCTTCTGACTTGGATAATGTTTCTCATACAGATTCACCAAGGTATCCATATAGTCCTCGACAGTCATTAAGGAAGTCATTGCAGGAAATATACTATCTTTGACTGAGTCAAATATGATTCACTTGGCCTTTGCTTGAATATTCCTAACGGTCTCTCTTCCTGCATTATTCATGGGTTCCTCCACCACTATGGTCACATACTACTCAAGATCATTCTCCTGCAAGATATTTGTTATCCGAAGTTTCCACACATTGAAGTTGGTAGCTCCTCCAAGCCTATCCTCGACCCTCGCTAAAATGGAGGATGCCATGGACTTCACACTAGAAACTTAATCAAGCTATCTTGGATCTGTGTGTACCTGCTACTGCACTTCAACATGTTTAACACACCTTAAGCTCTGGTACCATGTTAAATTATGAGCTTGATTTCTTATGTGGATTAATTCTTTTATTTTTTCAACACTTTGATTCCAGCTTAATACACTTCAACAATACCAAATTATAACCGAATAGAAATAACTATGTAGATAAGTAAGCATGCACATCAACAACACATATACCCCGAGGAAACCCTATACAGGGAGAAAAACCCCAACAAATGATATTCCTTTATTGCATTAATAATGTAAGATCACTTACAAATACCCACCATGAATGTTCTGCTCTTAAAAAGATTTCTAAGATGACTCTGACCTGACAAAGACCTAAGAGACCTTGCTGAAATACACCTCTGATATGTTGCCTCTATTGCTGATATACAACACTAATATGCTTCTTTGGTATACTTGAGACTGGTATACTTTAGTTCTAAAATAGAACTAGACTTAAGACTTAAGTTGCAACTCAACATTACACTTTAGTTCTAAAATAGAACTAGACTTAAGACTTCAGTTACAACTCAACATTACAAGTTAATTCTAAAATAGAACTAGACTTAAGACTTCAGTTGCAACTCAACATTACACTTTAGTTATAAAATAGAACTAGAATTAAGACTTAAGTTGCAACTCAACATTACACTCTAGTTCTAAAATAGAACTAGACTTAAGACTTTAGTTACAACTCAACATTACACTTTAGTTATAAAATATAACTAGACTTAAGACTTCAATTGCAACTCAACATTACACTTTAGTTCTAAAATAGAACTAGACTTAAGACTTCGGTTGCAACTCAACATTACACTTTATTTCTAAAATAGAACTAGAATTAAGACTTTAGTTATAACTCAACATTACACTTTAGTTCTAAAATAGAACTAGACTTGAGGCTTCAGTTACAACTCGACTCTTTACAAGGCAATTCGAAATTCTCTTCATGGTGGATAATGTTACACGTGCCAACACACTAGATCAAT
>SNQJ01S0073102.1:69793-80888 GCA_010110895.2 Picea sitchensis | reverse complement strand
TTCCCACAAGGCAAGGTAGAACCCTTTACTAGCTTGGCAAACCCAATGCCCGAACCAATGTAGCGGATAGATGAGAGGGAAAATGATGAAAAATGATAATTATGGTGGGAATGGACGATGACCTTTCATAAACCCACCCAGTGACAACTCACTCTTAAGGGAACCAACTTGCTAGGGCATTCTCTCATCCCCCCAGGTATGTACAGGTCAAAAGGCATAAAGTCCAAGCACACATCATGAAGCAAAAGAGAACTAAATGCACATATTCAAATGTTTTGAGAATCAGAGTGACACATACCATGATATCCAGACTCATTACCTCATGGAGCAAGACCCACTGCTACTTCAGAACCAGGTCGATAGTATGGATGCTATTGTTGTTGATAGAATGGAGGCACTGAAGAAGGATGGGCCCTCCAGGGCCAAGCTTGAGTCAATATGGCTCTCGGTACTCCATGTCTAGGACCTATGGGCCTCGAGACATAATCTCCTTAGTTATCCCTAAGATAGGGGATAACAATCCCCTAAGTCAAGGAGTGTTTCCCAGGTGAACTCCTCTCTAAGACATGTGGAGAAGATGGTACAGATGAGGGGCAAGACATTTGGGCATGGGGTTCATGACATACAAGGGATCATAGTGTCTCATTTATGGGTACCTTTGTAGAGGGTGTGTTGCACCTTCGTTTTCAATGCATCCTTTTTTTGAGCGCATTCATTGCCATTAATTAATTAAGGTCCAAAAACTGGGTACTCCATAGGGTGAATCGATTAGCTTGGGGGACAGTACCAAAGTGTCACTTCAAGGGAGAAGAACACATAGTGCCATGGGGGTATAGTCTAGCTTGTAACACACTTTGTGTAAATCTCTCAATCAAGTGGGACATTTATATTATGTGTTTGCTTTTGCAAGTCTTTGATTTTTTAGGAGAAATGTTTCATTGCTCTCGATACCTCTTTGGGCGACCATCTGGAAGGTTCATAATTAGGCTTTTATCTTTTTCCATATATCTCCCCTTTGGGCCTTCAACCCCTTCTTCCCATGAAATGAGGGACAATCCCTTCTTGGGTCAGTACACCAGAAAATTCCAAAAGGTAAGGAGATGAAGGGATGGAGTGTGGAAAGTGACAAGTATGGTCGGGAATGGCACGATGACTCATCAAGGGAACCCCCCTAGTAGCAAACCTATTCCTAAGGGTGACCACTTACTAGGGTACAATGTCAACCACCAGGGTGAAACAGGGAAAGAGCATAAAGTCCAAGCATGCATTACCTAATCAAAAGCAGTTCTAAATGCAACAAACTGAAATGCTTCAAATATTGAACTGACAGTCACTATAATACATGGCTTGTACCTCATGGAGCAAGATCCAATGTCCTCTAGAAGCAAGTTGGTGTGGTGGATACCCCCACGATGAACCTGGAACTGTGGTGGTGAAGTGGGCTTTTATATGTGCAAGTGGATACTACTGGTCAAGTTGTCTCTCAGTAATCCATGTTTGCAACCTGAGGGCCTCGAGACATCATCTCCTTAGTTATCCCTAAAATCGGGGATAACACACCCCTAGGGATGTAGTATATTTGACCTATTACAAGAAGATTCCATAACCTATTTTACAAGGCACTAGTTTAAATTTGCATTGGAGAAATAAAATTGTTTGCATTGGTAGATGTGATTTTGAGTGATATTGATCTTGTTCAAGTTGGGATCTTTTATTGATGTCTTGAGCTTGCTAAAGCCACTAGGGCGTCTTGATTGGCCTAGTAGATCTTGAGTTATAACTAACTAAAAGCTATAGTCATTAGGGCTGCAACAAATCACTCTATATCTTTAAATTTAACTTGCATTTCAACCGTTGAAATTTTCTTGTAAGCCATTACTATCATTCTGCTGCTTATTGGTGAACTTTTTGTCAGATTACTTGCTTATTCTCGTGGTTGAAACTTGTTGTAGAAAATCTTTGCTACAACCACTTGGCTGTTACAAATATACTCTGAAAACGTCACATAACAACCCTCTAATACCATAAAAGCTTGTGTTAAAGTGTTGGAAACTAATTTACATGTTTGGTGCTTCATTGCTCAATAAATCTTTGATGTTTTTAGTGGTTAAATCTGCAGTAATTAGTTTTTATCCTTGTTGATATATACATTTGTTTATTGTTGTAGTTTGGGACAACAAGCTTCACCTTCTTGTCCACTTAATCATTGAGCTTGTATACTTGTCTTTTCTTGTGTCTCGAGCAGGTACAACTATCTTTTGTAGGTACTCAAGCACTTGGCAACTATTGACCATCTCCAAGACTTGTTTACAAGCCACTTTCCACTTAGTAGTTTGACCTATAGGGGCATCATCTTCCATAACTTCATTTTCCATCTCACGGCCCCCTAGGGTCCCCTGAGATTCCCCCCTTGTGTAGGATTTCACCTTCACTAAAGCGAGCAGAGGGTTTATCTAAGGTGATAGTGGGTAGACTCTCTCATAGTTCTCGCCATCTTGTGGACTGGGTTGAACTTTGCCCAACCTACAATTTGCATGATAACAATTCCAATGTATTCTAATTTTATTTCTATTTTAATAACACTTAAAAAGTGATATAGTTTCCATTTCATATATCATTCCATTATTAATTTTTCTTTTGTAAATAACTCTATATTAATATAATAAAATTTTAAAAATGATTTAGAAAAAAATTGAATATTTGACTACCAAGAACAAGCAAATGAAAAGAGTTGTACCCCAACCACGATAAACAATGTTACACCAGATGAATATTTTAGCATGCTGCCTATGTTCCATGCCTTCTCCACAATCCCATGACTTTGACCAACTTCTTAATTTTCCATAACGTTGTTGTGCATATGGATGTATTTTGACATTAGTCAATAAGGGTGTTCATTGAGTGTTATCAAAGGAGGTAAAGGTTTATGATTTCACATCAGACAATAAGGGTGTCATTGCGTGTTATCAGGGGCGGGTAAAGGTTGTGTGCCTATGGGCTTATGATAAAAAAGAGTGCCAACGATGATAAATTAAAAACTCGTAAATAGCACTTGCCCCATTCTCAATGATAATTGACCATCATCCATTCCCTTTCAGTTATCTGTTCTAACCTCTTGAACACACAGCATGAATGGGTCAAAACAAAAGAGAGGAGACCGACCATGATATTGAAATGCATGCAAGTAGACAGACAAATGTAAATAGGAAAAACTAGGACATCAGAATCAGACAGGATATGATAAGCAAGAACGGGGAACAAGAGAAGAATAGAATTCCCATTGGTGAACAGCGATGGAAATCTGTCACCTCAATGAAAATATAGCAATCAATATTTTACAAGATAATTAACAAGCTAGAACAGTTAGTCGCATTCAACAACAGGGAATGATGAGCTCCCCTATACTCAACGTGTGTCGCTGGGTATTAATGCTGGCTGGCGCCGGCCAGTCCCAGTAAATTAACTGACTTGATCACCACTAGGTTGAGCCAAGTTCGACTTTTGCCAAGTTTTGCAACTATGTTTCATATTCTATGACCAAGAACTCGTATTCTGTAAAATCTCTTTGACATTAGTCATTATCAACAAATCATTGAAATAATATACATAACATATGGCCGAATTTTTGTGCCTTCTTAAGTATATGCAAACTCGGTGCATGCCTGAATAAGTAAGATCACTATTTATTCCATCCATATAGTCAAACATAACCAAGCATTATAGGCCAACCTATACTATAATAAATCATATATATGAACCCAGAGAAAACAACATACTCAACCTAGTAACAAGCTATGAAATATCAAAATATGAGAATAATTTCTCTATATCCAGAATTTACTAGACATTTGTGACATGAAAGAAAAAAATGGACTCGTTAGATTTATAATTTCACACTAAAGAAAATAATACTCTCTACAGAGCCTGAAGACAAGTTTGATGGTAACTTAAATAACAGCATTTTCTCCTAAAATCAATTTTGAGAATTGTGAGTGACTACAAGTTATTAAACTGAAGATTAACATTAAAAAAGAAAATGCTTGCCATTTTTAAATTTCAAATGTAAAGTGATTTCCAATGTAGATTTAGGAATCAAATTTACATGCCTGGATAAAATGAATGAATTCTAATGGATGCTATGTGGAATTTTCACACTTGAATACCTGCCCAAATAATACCTTGTACAACATAGGATAGATAATTCTGAGATTACACATTGTGTGAAGATCTTTAATATTAATCTCATAAAAATGTCAGATTATGCACCTAAGTTGTACAATTCTAAAAATCTTAGATAGATTGACCTCTTGTGTAGTCCATCCACGTATTGGCATCTTGCTCTATCAGCAGCCTTGTAAACAGAAAATGTATTGTACCTACCTTGTATGCTTGTAAAACTCACCTCACTCTAAAAACTTAAAAGTGCCTGCTACATTTCAGCTGGCTGTTTAAAATGATTCATTCTCTAAATTTAAGTTCATGGTTCTAAGTACTGAAAGTACCTTTTCTGCAAGCCTGTTATCTTTCTTGGCCCAACTACAGCGTAGGATATCTACCAATTGACCTTTCTCGGGACAATCATATGTCCTGTAAAAGCATTTCTTATCTGAACAAATACAAATAATAAGTGACTGTCCTTGTATACAGCCTTCATGTTCCTGAAAAATCAAACCTCCCAGGCATCTTACTAACCTTAAATATACAGCATGAAGTAAATTGAAGCCTTTAGATGAAGATGAAAAGCCAGACATTATAATGTCAATATTCAAGTCTGAAGAATCTGATGATAAATCAGCACCAACATCAACATTCATATTTTCCATTCCCGTATTTTCATCTTGTATCAACTCTAGAGTTTGGCCTACTGCTGAAGTTCGGGAATGAAATGAAAAATCCTGACTTTGGTGCATATCATCGTCTTGACTCCAATCTGCAGAAACATTTTCATGGGAGTTGGCACAGTATTTCTTCCTTGCAGGTTCCTCAGGTTCAAAGCTAGGCCATAATTCACTCTCAGAATTGCACGATAATTTTGGTTTTATCTCCCCACTTGTGTTGATGTATATTGGACAGCAACAGATAAACTCAACTTTATGATCTTCCTCTCCCAGAGTTTCCAGTGCTTCTGATGAATGAAGAACTTTAACTTTCTGTGCTTTTTCCACTAAGACAATTCCCTCAGCTGGCATTCTATCTCTGACAAGAAGTTCTTGAAGATTTTTTGTATTCTGCACGGTTAAATCCAAAGTGGTTACTTTACCTTGATTTAATTCCTTAGCCATGCTCATATTCTTTCTAAGAAATTCTTTTGTGACATCAACTTTGACTGAATGGCGTGAAGGAATATCAACAGTTTCATTGTTCATGGGATCATAACTTGGAATTCCCAGCTCAGAGGAAATTCTGGCCTTCAGTAAGGCCATTTTAGGCTTCTCACCATGGACAAGAACTGTATGCCGTGGAGAAACGTGCTTCACAAGATCCATAATCCCTTTTGCATCAGTATGTGCACTGAATGATATTATATGTATCTGCCATACAAAAAAGAAAAAAATAAGAAATTATCTTGGTTCTGATATTCAATATATGCATGTTATCATACAAACATTACTGGAAACATATTGGCCACTTTCTTTATACTGTGCTAGAATGCACAAGGAGAACCAGTGATTTTATAAGATAAGTTTAGTTTATTAATGTTGAGCAAATGACCCAAATTAGGTCAATGGGACTACTCAATAAGAAAGTGTCAATACAAAGTGGGAGCACTAAGGCCACTCCTATAAAAAGTGTTAGATTTAGGGTGAAATTGCAGAGCAGTTGTCTCTTTTAAATTTCAATGATTGAAGCAACTAAATCTGTAACTCAAACAGAGATAGAACACCTAGCATGTAGATCCAAGAAGGACAGCAACAAACTTGAAGAGAAAACTCTGATCAATATAAATATAAACTCAGATCCAAAGAGAAAGTACTCAGATCTAATGTAGCAGTAAACAGATCTGAAAACTTCAATAAATCTAAATGACTAAATACAGATTTCTGATCTAACTATTTAGTCCAATCATTTCGTCATTGAATAACTTATAACTTCAAAGCATTTCTTCAGATCTACTAGGTCAGACAGTTCTGTAATAAAATCAAACTAGATCTAGAAGAGATGAGCAAGATACATACCTGGTACTGCAACCTTACCTTGAAGATGATACATTAACCACAAGAGGTGTGGGGCCAGTTTAGTATGCTCAGACAAAGGTTCCGTTCATGGATCTATAGTGGATCTTAATGCCATAGAATGAAGGAACTTTCTTGCCACCAAACACAAAGGCCACAGGGAGAAAACACAAACCAAAAGAGGCCCAAACCCTCACAGCAAAACCCTCACCCAAGAAACACTCAGATCTGAATACACAGGACTGTGTGTAAACCCTTGATTTAACAGTGATGTGGCAGATCTGTTAGCAAGCTGTACCCCACGAAAACTACCCTAGCAAGAGGGCCACACAGCAAACAGAAAAGGGTACCAAAAACCTTTAGGGTTAGACCACACAATAGAACTGTAGTCACCACTACAGTAATCTTCAAGGAGGGCCGCACCTAGCTGTTAAGGAATGAGGACGCTGGAAGGTATAGGCAGCTGCACCTACTACAGCCAGATCACCCACGGCAGAACCCCACAGCAAAAGGAGCCGGCAACTAGGACACTCAAGGCAGCCACAGCAGAGAAGAGAGCAGCTGGGACACCCATGGCAGCCACAGCAATCTCACACACCAGACTGGCAGCCAAAGGAAAGGGGCCGCGGCTCTCATACACAGGACTGTGGCTCTAAAAGACAGGTCCGGCAGCCACAGGAGGTACCGCATGCACCTCAGCTTGAGTAGACAGGCCTGGCAGCCAAAGAAGGGGGCCACATGTACCTTATACACCTACAGACAACAAGATGGAGCTCCCAGCCAACACCAACCAAGCAAATACCTCAGATCTGAAGTTGATAAACCAAAAGGAGAGGCCGCACCAACACAAGGAGAGAGTAACTGAGGTAGCCGCAGCAATAGGAGAGTGAGTTTGTGTGAGGGGAGAGGGTTTAATATATAGGTTTAGGTTAGGGTAGGGGTCAAATTAAAATCACATGTTTAAATTCCAATTTAAACATGTGATAATAGCATTTTATAATTTAACTTTAAATTTACCCCTTTAGTAAGACAACAAAACCCCAAGCCAATCAAACAAGAGTAAGGAGGGTTTGCAGAGGTGGCATTACTCATTCCTTCAAATCACATGGTGAACCTATTACTTTATTATCACTGCATATGGGACTTATCCCTCTTGTGGTTATGTCCTTCAAGGAAGGTCATGTACCATCAAGTACTTGATTGAGAATCAAGTAGCCCCAGGACTTTTCCTGGGGTCTTATCCACCAAGGTCAGAGACCAAGGATCAACCCATGCCCTAGGCATGGGTACCCTGGATCATGTCCAGGGGCCCTAGACATATCTAGGGGCTTTAACATCTTGGTCCCAGACCAAGAAACCCATGCCCCAGGCATGGGTACCCTGGACCCTGTCCAGGGGCCCTAGACATATCTAGGGACTTTAACTGCTTGGTCCCAGACCAAGAAACCCATGCCCCAGGCATGGGTACCCTGGACCCTGTCCAGGGGCCCTAGACATATCTAGGGACTTTAGCTGCTTGGTCCCAGACCAAGAAACCCATGCCCTAGGCATGGGTACCCTGGACCATGTCCAAGGGCCCTAGACATATCTAGGGGCTTTAGCTACTTGGTCCCAGACCAAGAAACCCATGCCCCAGGCATGGGTACCCTGGACCATGTCCAGGAGCCCTAGACATATCTAGGGACTTTTATCTGCTTGGTCCCAGACCAAGAACCCTAGTCGTATACTGGGGGCCCTCTCAGGGGTCTTTATTGCTTGGTCCTAGACCAAGAACCCCAGTCGTATACTGGGGGCCCTAACAAGGGTCTTTGTCATGGCACTGACTGTTTGGTCCCAGACCAAGTACCCCAAGAGTGCACTGGGGGCCCTAGATCTCGTCTAGGGTCTTAGCCATCCTCCAGGAGAATGGCTCTCGCAGCTGCTTATAAATTTAACATTACTGGAAACATATTGGCCACTTTCTTTATACTGTGCTAGAATGCACAAGGAGAACCAGTGATTTTATAAGATAAGTTTAGTTTATTAATGTTGAGCAAATGACCCAAATTAGGTCAATGGGACTACTCAATAAGAAACTGTCAATACAAAGTGGGAGCACTAAGGCCACTCCTATAAAAAGCAAAAGCAGAACATAGCTAATCTATAAAAACTATGTTCTACTAGTGCAAAGTCAAAGTTATACAATGCTCCAGCAGATAGTATGAAGAAAAGAGCCTCATGTCTCCAAGTGCCTGTTATCCCCTAGCCTAGGGATAACTAAGGAGATCATGTCTCGAGGCCCATAGGTCCTAGACATGGAGTACTAAGAGTCGGACGACCTAAGCATTGCCCTGGAGGGCCCCTCTTTTCCTCAATGCGGTCCACATCTCACCAGCAGTAGTATCCATCGCACCAGCCTGGGCCTAAAGTAGCAGTGAGTCTTTCTCCATGAGGTAATGAGTCCAGGTATCATGGTATGTATCACCCTGATTGTTGAAGCACTTGAACATGTTGTATTAAATCCTTCTTCATTTCATGACATTTGCTTGGAAATTATGCTCTTTGCCTCATTCAAACCTAGAAAGGTGACACAGTGCCCTAGTAAGTTGATTTCCCTTTGGGATGGGTTGCTATTGGGTGGATCTTTGAAAAGCCATCGTCTGTTCCCTTCATACTTACCACCTTCCATCTCCCTTTCCTTGTTTGGGAATTGGGATTGGCTACACTAGGAAGGGTTGTACCTTACCTCGTGGGAAGAAGGGGCTAAAGGCCTAGAGGGTAAAAGTAACTGGCAAAAGTTAAAAGCCAAATCTGAAACCTTCAAGATGCTTCGCCCAAGGATCCCCGAGAAAGCAGTGAAAGACTTCTCAGTAAGAAAAGGGGACCTACAAGATAACATAATCACTCAAGGTACTAGTTGATGGATAGGAGGTCTCATCACGAGCCGACCTATTATGACCATGGGCATGTAATGGTATGACATTACCACCTATCTGGTCACCAAACCAGGGTAGTGGCTCTTGGTGGAATAGCCAAGAGAAAGGAGGTCTCATTACGAGACATCCTTCTCATTTCCGTGAAATGTTTGTGGATAACGCTATCACCTCTGGTCATCGAACCAGGATAGTGGCCCTAAACTATCCCCTTGAAGCACAAGAGCAAAAGATCAAAAGAAATAAAGCTAAGAATAAATGGCAATGAATGGGCTAGGAAACAATTGCATCCATGAAAAGGTGCATCGCACCCTCCAAAAAGGCACCCACAGGTAAGACTCTACAATTCTTTGTTATCACATGCACCCCATGCCCAAATATTTACGCCATGCCACCTCATACACTTACATGACTTGGACTAGACTTTGTTGACCACCTATTCAACAAGAGGGTCAACTCCATGTACCATGAAGATATGCATCATCAGATGCTACCAAGTCAGAGAATTTCTGGTTCTACAGGGCATTTTTGGCCTTCAACACATATTTTTGTAAATGGAATTTTCGCTCCCCTCCGTGGGATAATAATGTAATAGGTCTGCATGGATCATAGTTAGGTCAGTTACCTTAGGACTTCATCATCAGAGGAGTCCCTTTCACTGACTGTTTTTTTTCCTCAGGTTATTAATTTGGCCTAACCATCTTTATTAATTTCCCTTGAGTTTTTATTAATTCTACTTTTTTATTGATTGGTGCTGGGAGAGGATGTTGCAAAACCCTAACCCCTTCGTAGTGTAGATTGTCGGCGACCAGACAAAGAACCCCAGCGCAGAGATTAACCAACGCCAATCCCGACCATTCGGCCCCCACTGCTACACCGGTATGGGCGCAGAGGAGGGGGGGAAACCCCCCTCATACCGCAATGTTGCGGCCAATGACAGATCAGCCACCAGAGCAACGAGACCTACCTTCGAGCCGCCACCGCAGGTACGAGAGAAGCTCCTAGCCAGGGAACAAGGCCTCAGAACGGAAATGGAAACAAAAGCAGGAACCTCTCAACCAAAGCCACCACGGAGTTGGGAACCAGGCAAATGCATCCCACAAATGGAGAAACCGTCGAGATACCTCATCAGCTCAACCCGGGTTGGCGAGCATACACAATTTATGAGAGAGCACGCCCTCATTGGCAAATTTTTGGGTCTTTGGCCAACAGAAAGGGACCTCAACAAATGGATAAAACACTGGTGGAATCCCAAGGGGGATTATGAGATCCAACTCAGTTCCAAGGGTTTCTTTACAATCATTCTATACAATCTAGAGGACAAGGACAGGATCTTTGAAAACGGGTCGTACTTCTTAAACTCGGCAGGGCTGTTTCTACGCTTCTGGACTGAAAGATTTAGCCTGGACAAAGAAGATTTCACCATGGCCCCTGTATGGATACGCCTGTACTCCTTGCCACAAGAGTTTTGGTTGGAAGAGATTCTAATGGGCATAGGAAATACCCTAGGGCAATATGTCAAAGCTTCAGAAGCCACAAGACAGCGAAAATATACCTCGTATGCTAGGATCTGTGTTTATATGAACATCTCCAAAGCACTCCCTGGAGCGATAACCCTTGAGTACCAGGATGAGGACTGGCAACAAACTCTGGACTACGAGCATATACCATTCAGATGCAGAAGATGCCATGAGCACGGCCATTTATACCGGGATTGCCCTCTCATCAAACAAGCTACAAAAGCAAGCGAAACCATGCAGAAAGATGGCTTCACCACGGTCGCATCAAAAAGGAGAAACCCACCAAAGAAGCAGACCTCGGACTCCAGACAAAAAATCGCCACCAAAAACTCTTGTGAGATTTTGGATCAGCTACCAGAAGATGAGGAAATTCAGGACCCGCACAAGGATCCTCAACGGCCGCAAACAAAATGCCCAAATCCCAACCCTTCTCCCCAAACCTGTGAAACCCACACAGATGAAAGAGGAGAAGGAGATGGGGATACCCCAA
>SNQJ01S0073102.1:36897-54978 GCA_010110895.2 Picea sitchensis | reverse complement strand
AATAATTTTTGACTTGGAAGATCACATTCCAAGGTTACCCCCTCAACTCGCATTCCAAATACAAGTTATTGTCTCCGACAAAAACATTTGTAGAATAGTTATCGATGAGGGTGCATCGACGTGTGTCATGTCTATTACCTGTTGGAAATCCATCATCTCTCCTCCTTTGACTGAATCCCACAACACGCTCAAAGCCTTTAATGGCTTCGGTTTTAAGCCTTACGGTGTCCTCCCTTCATTGTCGATTACGTTAGAAGGCAAAACGGTCCAAGTTGAAGTGGAGGTCTTCGACGCTCCTCTCGATTACAACCTTCTACTTGGTTGTAGCTGGATTGATTCCATGCGTGTAGTTGTGTCGACTCTTTTCCGTGTTGTGTGTTTCCCACATCAAGGAAAGGTAATTACCGTCGACCAATTAGCCTTCTTTAACTCGGATGCACATACCGGCAACATACCGTTCATTGCCAAACCCCCCCCCGGATACGAGAACATCGGTGTGGGTCTTCTTAAAGACTCCTCGTTAATGAGTACCTTCCCCATCCCACCACCCGATGTTCCACATCCGTCTATCACCTCGATCAACATGATCTCCACCTCTATTCACAGAACCCCTGCGTCTCACGACCCATGGAACCCCGACGATCATCTTCGTTATGACGACGAAATGTCTTTGAGTCCGGTCGAATCCGCCTATCAGGCCATTCAATCAGCAACCCCTTCTACCCCCTCTCTTGGTGATTTATCTCCAGATCCTTTCTGCGCCATTTTTCCCACGAACGAGATGATTATGTCTATTCTGGAAGACACCCCCTAGGACGATGGACATCATCATTCCATCCTCTTCCTGGAACAACACACCATCGAGGGTTACCAATGGATCTCGACCTCGTCAACCGTTGTCGTCATTTCTATCATTCCCGACGCTACACACGATGTGTTTTATGAAGGGAACTTAAGTAATATCTCACCCACCATCCATCTCAACATATCCATAAAACCTGGAATTGTCGAAAATGTGCATATCGGAGCTTCGTGTTCCCCTAACAAAATTGTCACCTACAAGTCGCTTTTCAAAGAATTTTGTGACGTCTTCGCCTGGAGCTATGAAGAAATGTTGAGTATTGACCCGGACATTGTGATACATGAGATCAAGACATACCCAGACGTTAAACCCGTCCGACAACGACTTCGTCCGGTCCACCCATGTAAAGTGTCCGCTATCAAGCTTGAAGTCGAGAAACTTCTCAAAGCCGGCTTTATTTACCCAGTGGCTCTCACTGACTGGGTTTCCAATCTTGTCACGATCGACAAGAAACAAGGCACAATCTGTGTGTGCGTTGATTATAGGGATATTAATAAAGCATGTCCTAAAGACAACTTTCCTACCCCCTTCGTTGACTAGATCATCGACGATTGTGCCGGCAGTGAAATCTTCTCTCTGATGGATGGTTTCTCCAGATATAATCAAATCAATATTGTTCCTGCGGACCAACACAAAGCCACTTTTATTTGTCCTTGGGGCACTTTTGCCTATCGGAAACTTCATTTTGGTTTAAAAAATGCTGGCAAAAATTTTCAGCGCGCTCTGTCTTACGCCTTCCATGATATCAAGCACATCGTGCAGCCATATCTAGACGGATTACCCGTTCATTCCATGCACCGTGTAGATCATCCAATACACCTCTGAGCCATTTTCCTTCGATGTCGGTTTTACCATATATGCTTGAATCCTCACAAATGTGTTTTCTGCGTCGAATCCGGCCGACTTCTAGGATTTATTGTTTCACGTCAAGGGATCCGGGTAGATCCTTTGAAGGTCGAGGCGATTCTCAATATCCCTCCTCCTTCCTCACTTCGCCAGTTACAAAGTTTGCAAGGGAAGGCAAACTTTCTTCATCGTTTCATCCTGAACTATGCCGAGCTAACTCTTGGATTTACGCGACTGCTCAAGAAAGGGTCTGAGAACGTATGGGATACCAGTGCCAACAAAGCTTTCGAAGCTTTGAAACTGTCTCTGACATGTACCCCACTTCTCTTCCCACCTGATTACAGTTGTGATTATTTCCTCTACCTCGCAGCCTCGGACTACATCATCGCTATGGTTCTCGTCCAGGAGGATAATTCTCATGACGAACATGTCATCTATTACTTGATTCGAAGTCTTACGCCTACCCAGACCAAGTATTTACATGTTGAAAAACTGGCCTTGGCAGCCGTCCAAGCAGTTCAACATTTCCGGCACTATATCCTCTCTCGCAAGACTACGGTAATTTCTAACTGCAACCCTATGCAGCACATTCTTACACGTCAACTGCTAGGGGGAAAATACTCCAAATGGATTGTGATACTCCAAGAGTTTGACTTAGAATTCGAACGCGCTAAGTCCAAGAAATCCTTAGTGTTTGTCGAGTTGATATGTGACTTTCCCTACTCTGAGACGAAAAATGTAGCAGCCGATTCATTACCTGATGAATCCCTTTTCCTTATTAGTTTCGATGATCTTTGGTATGGAGATATCATCATATATCTCCAAACCCAGACTTTCAGGCCCAATTTGTCTAGTACTGACCGTCGTCAACTACGCTACCAAGCTCGTCAGTATATTATCCTCGGTGATACTCTTTATCGTCGTCGGATTGACTTCATTTTTCAATGCTGCCTCGCGTTTGACGAAGCCGAGAAAGCCCTAAATGAATGCCATTCTGGAGCCTATGGTGGTCATATGTCTGGGTATGCTACTGCCTAGAAGATCTTGTGCACGGGGTATTTTTGGCCTTCTTTATTTAACGATTGTATAATTGTCGTCCAAAAATGCCACACTTTCCAGACCTACAACAATAAAATACGGTCACACCATGCTCCTCTTCATCCTTTGGTCTCCGTTGGTCCTTTGGAGAAATGGGGTATCGATTTCATGACATGTCACCCTCACTTGGTCAGGGGGCATGGATACATTATTGTAGCCGTAGATTATTTTACGAAATGGGCTGAGGCGATGCCGACATTTGACAACACCGAAAAGACCGCAGCATTATTCATATTCAATCACATCATAGCTCGTTTTGGTGTTCCTCAGGCTATCGTCACTGATCACGGTAGCCACTTTAGAAACTTCATGATGTTCGAACTCACTGAAAAGTTGGGTCTTCGCCATGAAAACTCAACACCCTATTACCCACAAGCCAACAGCCAAGTCAAAGCAATTAACAAAGTCCTCATTACCATGCTTCGACGAATGATAGGGATTCACAAAACGAGTTGGCACGCGATGTTGTTTTCGGCATTGTGGGCTTACCGGACATCCGTTAAGTCTCCTACTGGGTTTACACCATTCCAGTTAGTCTATGGTCTAGAAGCCATCCTGTCGATTGAATGTGAGATACCCTCCCTAAAACTAGCCGTCGAACTCCTCCCAAACACTTCTGTCGAAGAAGAACGTCTGTTGTATCTCATGCGATTAGACGAAACTCGTCGCGATGCCACCCTAGTCATAGAAGCCCAGAAGAAATGCGTCAAATCCCAATACGACAAACATGTCAAGCCTCGCGTTTTCTCCAAAGGTGATCTGGTTCTCCTTTACGAACAAGATCGGGATATGCTAGGAGCAGGAAAATTTGAAGCTATGTGGCGAGGTCCTTATATCGTTAGACGGGTTTTGGAGAAAGGAGATTACAAGTTAGTGGACTACGACGGTATCCCTTTGAGTGAACCTAGAAATCGGTTGTACTTAAAGAAGTACTATGCCTAAGATCACCTGTGCATGAGTGCTTGTATTTTATTGTATCATACTTCTTGTGTGTTACTGTAGTATGTTTTTTCGTTATTTGGTCTCTGCCCTCGACCACTTATGTTACGTTGTGTTTGGTTTCCAGATGTCGTAGTCTTTGCTACCCCACATTGGCTTTGTTGATGGCGCTAGCCATAGTACTCAGAACCTTGTTTCTGCTGCTTGGGAAATTTACGCCCCTACAAATGAACTTATCACTCTACGAGGTGTGTGTCTCGGTCGTGCGACCAACAATATTGCAGAGTATAGCGTCGTCATCGAATTGTTGATCGATGCTATTTCGCTCAGTATCCGCCACTTGGTTGTACGACTCAATTCACAGCTAGTAGTACTACAGCTAAGTAATGTCTATGTTATTCGAAGTCCTACATTATTACAGGTATATTTACGAATTCGCCTCTTGGAACGTTATTTTGATTATATTGAGTATCAGCACATTCCTAGATGTCTAAATACATTGACGGATGCATTAGCTAACTATGTATTAGACAGACATTTGGGCCATTTATAAACCAATCACATCGCATGTATCACACAACACAAGATAAACCGGTAGAAGTCATATATATGTATATAACAATCAAAAGTTTTTACAAAAAGTTTCTGTCCAAGGAACAAAATCTCAAAAATACGAAGCCCATGGCTTCTACAAAATAGCGTCACAGATGACGCTCACGATAACACACGACTTCTCGAGCCACCCTACGAAGCAGTCGACTGATAGACTCGGACACCCTCACAGTATGGCGCTGGTAACATCTAGGGATCTCCCCGATAGCCATATCCAGGATATCAGCAGTTAACCCCTCTAAGTTCTGCTCCATTGCCTCATAGTCTTCGGCATCCCATCTCGCCACTGGAGCCGCCTCTCCTCATCATTGAATAGGAGAAGTTTCTAGAGGTCGATATGGCCCCACATATGTGTCATCAAAAAGAGATTGTTTTGATTAGTTCTTCGATAAACACAAAAACATTCCATATAATAAAAATTACAAAAACATTTAGAAAGAAAAAAATGTGTACTTCTTACCTAAATCACCCCACTGAGCATCCTCGGGAAGGGCCAAATCTAGATCCCCTTGGAAATCCAAACCAGTGTATGTGTAGTCATCAATCATCAGCATCTGGGGCCGCAACCAGTCGAAAAATGAATCATTGTACTTGATGATGGGCCCAGCTACGTGTCAGGCCATGAGGTTGCACCACCTCAACATCCTCAGATCCTGTGGGGCCAGTAAACCCCAATCAACCTGTAATCTCAGCAATGGGACCCTCTCGAGGAAGAAGGACACCAAAAGTGATCTGTACCCAAACTGCTTCAAGTTGCCCCTCCTGCACTTCGTCAATTGCCTCTTCATACTGCGGAGAACTGCATCTGACCAGTTGAAGACTCATGGCTCTATGCACTCTATGTCATATTGGAAGTAGCTCTGGAGAGCCATCTGTGGAGTTGTGCTCCCGACCATGCATGCTATAGTGAACAAGATGGTTCGCAGGGTCAAGTTTTGGACCCCCCAAATAGCAATCTTGCCCTTGCTTCTTTCTACCTCAGGAACACAGTACTGGCGACAATACTCACTCATAGGGAGTCTTCCACCTCGGCTACTGGTCAAGCTAGCGTGGTACCCACGTCGTGATAGTCCTGTTAGAAAATAGATATCCTCGATATCTAGGGTCAACGTGTGGACTCCCATGTGAAACAATTGTTGGTCCACGTCCCACATATGAACCAGGTATTCCAACAATCTGAGTTGGGCCCTCATACCCGGAATCCTGAAGAATTTCAAGAGCCCACAGTTTCGGAGGGCAGTGACAGTACTCGGGTCATTCCCGGCAATGGCATCCTCCTCTTCATGTTCTCTTTCTCACCACTCCAGCATTGTGATGGTCAAATACCTGCACAAGAACCATAAGAGAAGGGTCAACAACTTATTTCAAACCTTGGCATAATTTTTATTGAGCAAAAATCAAATTTAAATTTCATTTTTCAGCCCCCACAGGTGCCCCTTTAGCACAGTGAGAGATTCTCGCAGGTGCCCTTAAGGGCGCCTGTGAGAATCCTATATTCTCGCAGGTCCCGCATGGCCAGCCTGCGAGAACGCTGGGGCGCAAGTTGTGGCCCTAAAATGAACCTAAAACTCTGAAAATTGCCAATGAAAACTAAACATAAACCATGGAAAAGGTAAAAGATCAAGAACTTACCTTGTTGGCGGAGACGGTTCACCAAATGGTCACTTGTACCTCCCGCGATCGAGCAACGAAATTTGGGGGAAAATGAGGTGTATTGGGCAAAGTTTTTGGCAAAATCACAATGAAATGGTAAAAACCCTTTTTACCCATATTTATTCACTTTTTACCATTTTAGTTGATTTTTTATATTGTTTTGTCTATAAAACCTAATGCCTAATAGTCTTATGAATGTGAATTTTTGCAGATATAGCAACTTTGAAGTCCATGCGAAGGAGTACGGATGTTTTTTCTTTTTTTTTCGCATGTACGACTTCTTTTTAGGGTTTTTAGAAAAACCTTGAGCTCAGTCTTCGTTCGTTCTCGCGCTCGAAAATACATGAGAACGTAACCGAGTATACTTTTCTCGTCTTTTCGTACTCGTCATGGTCACACGAAAACGATGAACGCAAAGGAGTATCCTTTAATCTCTTTTCACACTCCATAAAAACGAAAAGATGGTCGAGCGACCTTGTTCTGTTCACACTCATAAAAGTATCTGAACAAAACGTTCGATGGGTGATCGTTTTTTCAGTCCTATCGAACTATTTTACGAAAAAAGAACTGAGAGAGTTCTCTTTAAATGTTTTTCAGACTCTCAAAACATGAAAAACCCCCAAGTTTTCTATCTTTGGACTCGTTAAACAAACATCGAAAGACCCACAACGGGACCGAACCACTCCTTCTTAAGGTTCGTTAAACATACTCCGAGGGACTCGTCCGAAGGATGAGCTTAAATTGACAAGCATACGTTATCCTCCTCAAGCTTGCGTAAAAATAAAGAGGTACTCGCCAGAAATAGTGGGGGAAATTTTGGGAAAGGGATGTGTTTTCGTATTCATATTAATGGCAGTAAGCGTCTCTCTTGAACATGACACCCCCTATTCATCATTTGAAACCGGTTTGGGAAATCCATTTGTCTCTCATTCGACTTGCTACAAGGTCATATCCTAGGTCATCTCTGAGTCAGTGTTGCCAAGTCCTTGGTCATGTCATTCATATGTTCAAGAGAAGTTCATCCAAGCCCTCTATTGAGTCGACCATCTGCAGTTGTCCATTCTTACTACGTCGGCCTTCCCTGTGTCTGTTTCAACCTATATTCATACTTTGTTTTATCCTCAAAGTCTGTTACTTATTTTGTGTCATTGATGGGGGATACATCAAGGCCCTCCTGTGATGAGTCTTGTTCCGTCGACTCCGACTCATTATCCTTAAACAAGACTTAGAAATTATCTTGTACCTTGGAACTTGCATGCCTCAATGGCAGGTTTCTTCGCTTTCGACAGTGGGTTTTCATTATTGACCCCTGATCAGGAGGTTCTGTTGAGTGTTTGACCTTAGCTCATTTATTCACATTCGTTGGATTGTAATAGTGTACCTTGGGAGTCATTGACATTAATGGTGATTTCCCTCGCACTTGTTAACGGTTTCATCAATGACCGGTAATCAAGTGGTTTCTACCATGTTCGACTTCAGCACATGTAATCGCATGGTTAGATTCGTACTTTCAGGTGACGGGATTGAAGACCCTGGGTCTCATCTTTTTTATCTAGGTTGCGATGGAGTATGTATGATTGACCTCGATACATAGATCCACTTTGTATGTCATGTGGCTATGTCGTCTTAATTTAAGTCTTCTAGCATAGATCCACAGTGTATTCCTGGTGGCTATGCAGCATTTTGATGGCATGGATCCACGGTGTATGATTGGTGGCCATGACCTACATTTATGATTTCATTCATATGTGATCTGAGTATGGGAATGCCTACCTCAAAATTGGTATTATATTCTGCAGATGCTTGGTTGTTTGCAGGTTTCCGATTAGGTGCACTCCTGTTTTCTGACACACAAACGCAGTTTACAAAGTATTTTGGTTGTCATAGATTCCGGCCTCATACTTTGGGGGGCATTTTGTTACACATGATTTTGGTCACTTGGGTGATGTCTTAACAGTGATGTATTCAGGCTCCCAACAAGGACTTTTTGCCTGAGAAAAGTGGCTCTTGTCTTCTTCCAAAAACATATTTTTAAGATGAGTTCGTAGGCTGCCTATGGTCTAGGGTGTGAGAATCCTTCATTCTCGCAGGCCACCCACACTTAGGGTGCGAACTTCTCGCAGTCTGCTCCATATATAGAGTGCGAACCTGTTCTTAAGATTGGAAAGGAGAAGAGGTCTCGAGGGTTCTAGAAGGGAATCTTCTAGAAAATGAGTTGGCATTCGCATGGTTGTCATTCTACTGACTTCTCAGATTTGATGGAATCATCCTCATCCATGTAACCATCTCTCATTCTCTTATATATTGAAAGGTTTCTCATGGAAAAGGTTAAGCAAGATTGAATGAAGAATTGGTGAAAGAATTGTGTGAAGAACCCTGCTTAGACAGAAGCTTGAAGGCTCTATTTGGTCTATCAAGAGGTTTTGGATCTTCTTCATGCAAGTACAAAGCAAGTGTGTGTGTTGGAACCAAGGGTCACTGAAAGGAAACTAGCAACATCAAGGCGATCAAGTTGTATCTTCTACTTTCAATTAATATGATACAGCGGCATGTCCCTTTCCCATAAAGTCACTCTTAGTTTATTGTGTAATTCCTTGATCATATGCATAGGTTGACATTGAATATACTTTGTTATCTTCACTTTGGTTGGTTTGTGTTGTCTTGGATTTGACTTCACGAGAGCACCGGAACGAAGCGGGAACAACAGAGACCTAAGGAAGCGATATAAAGGTATGTCACTTATTCCTTCCTATTAGTAGATTCAATGGCTACAACTTAGGGAAAGAGTCGTGTCCTGTCATGTTTTGTTCTAGATCCAGGTGGATCTAGAGAGATCTGTTAGTGTACGCACCTACCGATTTGTCCGATAACATGGATGGATGCAACAATGGATTGGTCGATGGAACAAGTTGTATTGGGTGCCCTTACACAATTGCAAGGTGCATCATAGGCTTACCAAGTGCCACTGCATAAAGGCAAGGAACACCACAAACATTGGGAATACTTTGGTTAGTTGTGACAGTGAGTTGCAAGGTTAGACAAACATGTCTTGGGCAATCTTGCACAATGGAAAAGCATGCATACGTGTTGAATGGATTGGCAGAAAATTTGGCTAACTATATTAAAAAGATAAGAGTTGTCATTTGAGGTTTCTTACAGAATTCGAACAATGACTTAGACAGTGGTCATTCCTTGGTTTATGGGCACATGGGAAATAATGTCTTGAGTTGGGTCGCAGGACCATAGTCAATGGGCAGTGGTGCCTTGAAAATTCGGTATGCATTGCAAGTTGGAAAAATGCTCGACATGATGTGCAATGAAAGGAAAGGCAAAGAGAACCTTATACATTCTTCAAGAAAGAAAGTTGACCATCGAATGCATGAGATAGTTGGGACACCCTGAGTGCTCAAACCAAACATGCAGACCCAAGGGTTGCAAGACTTTGTGGACAGATGGGTGGATTGCATGTTGGGTCCACTTTGGACGTGGAGTGGATGGCAAGTCACCTTAGAAGAAGGAAAAATCAAGGCAACATCCACTATATAAAGAGGATGTCTACAAAGTGCAAAGTCATCAAATTCAAGCTTGGTCATTCACACAAGGGTTTTCAAGAGCTCTGTAGTTTGTGCTAAGTTCTAGGGTTGGCACAATGAGCTCTTTGGATGTTGTTGGGAGTGCACTAAGGTGAGTCAATATCTATAGGAGGAAGGCCTACATATTCTTCAAAGGTTGGATTGTGCAATTTTGTTGGGAAATAGGTAGAAGGAAAATTTCCTTATAATAATTGTACATATGTAATAGAGTTACTAGCAAAAGGTTGCACTCCCTTGTTGTATCCGTTGTAACATTCTTTACACTAATAAATATCAGGCACCTACCTTGGGTGCCGCCTATACATTTGTGTTGTGGATTATTTACATGTTGGATGTTATTGTTCCTTGCTTTGCTTTGTGTTGGCTAAGTATTAAATAATTGGTTGAGTGTTAAAGTATTGTTGTGATGTTTTAAAGGCCACGATGGGACGTGTTCATATTGTTGAATGAACTTGGTTGAATAGGACTTGGTTGCATTTAACGGATTCTAGTTTAAGGTAAAGTTATGGGCATGCCTTAAGTGAAGAGGCAGAGTCTAGTTGTAGTAGGTGTAGGTTGGCCAAGCCCCAATAGTTGAGGAAAGGCAATGTCGCATGACGTTAGGTGACAAAACAAACTTGAGCAACTCCAAATTTGCAAGGAAAAATTTAGGCAGATAGTAGGTCCTCGAACACTCATCTTCATCTTTGCAACCCTATTGGGTTGACCATTGTCACTATCCTCATAATGTGAACATGTCTTAGCATAAAAAAACACCATTGACACTTCCCCAAACTTTGTTACTTTTCCCAAGTGACCACTGCCTCAAGTATCCAAATGTTGCCTTGCTTTCACCTTAAACAACAACGAGAATTTAGCGATTCCAGTGTGGACTGATATGTCCATGTTGCCTATTGCACCAAGACACTAAATTAGCTTTCGTCCACTTCGTCTTCGAGCTAACTCTTGTAACCACTTGCAAAACTTGTCACCGAAACCTTTTATTTCTTCCAAGTCATGGTGGAGAGCCCTTGAAATGGCCTCTCATACCAACATTCTTGTAGAAAGGGGGTGAAGAGTAGCTCATGGGTGGCAACTGCAATATGGTTATGATGTTGTAACAACACGTAGGATAAGAGGACCAAGGATGTTTATTCAAGTAGGGTGGACTACCGATAAGGGGTTGCATAATAGGATTAAATGGAGGACGATGTGATTTGGCAATGTGATGGATTGTGTGTTATCTGCGGAAAAAACAACTTTGACGAGTTTATTGAAGGCATGTGAATGCCTAGTGAAGCAAGGACATGATATTTAGGGACTATCAAGTGTTGGCCCAGATGGATGACAACACAATATCATGTTGGGGCAGTGGATTGTTCAAGTATATTTGGATCAAGGGAGTCAATGTGCAAGAATGTGTATGGTTGGGTGGCGATGGTGTAGCATTGCCTATGGTGAAACGAACACTTCAACATTCCACACACTCTATGGTGCATGTTGACTTGTGATTGGTCATCTACTGCAACTGCTCGCAAAAAGTTGTGAAGCCTATAAACTATTTAAAATATATATATATAACTACAATAGGTGGGGTCCCCTAGGAAAAAACACTAAAATTATTTAGCGTTTACCTTCTCAGCATTATGACATGGCTTGTTATGAATTTTCATCATTGAGCATGGTATCAAAGAAGTTATTTATTGGAGATCAGTTTGGCTTGGTATATATGGAGTTATGGTCCTTTTCTCTTACATGGTTATATGCTCACTACACTCAAGGTATCGCAATTTAATACTCGTGCAAAGCATGGTATTTGTTTGGTATAACAATTTTTGGGTTACCATGTTGTTTTTCTCAAAGTATATATAGTGGTATATATAAACTTGTGAGGCATAAATATTTTGAATAGGTCCATGGCATTTTACCTTTGATGAACATATAATCTTTCTCAATTCATGAGACATTAGAACTATGGTAAACATAATATATAAATTAATAATATATATTATGGGCACTTGCATGATATATGGTTTGGTTATAAGTCCAAGCTTGTCATCATAATAAATTCGATCCAACATACAATTGGTGATAACATATGAATAAACAACATTCACATGCGCTATGGTATAGGTTGATGGTTTGGTTGATATTTGTGAAGGTTGTCAATCAATGTGCATCATATTTGATATGGGGAATTGGTATCATAAACTAATGGCACATTATGCTTTTGATTTTGGGTTTGATATGACAATGGTGGTGTATGGGCTTTGAGTTGGCCACTGCGTTGACCATGCATTTATTTAGAGGTGACCTGGGAATTAATGGCACCAGGCCCATGCTTTACCACCTTGGATGTCTCTAGGGTCCTTTTCATTTGATGTTTTTGGTTCGGACCGGGAGAGAATTGTGCTTTGGCTCAATAAGCTACCATTGTTTTTCATTGCTACAATCGTTTTAAAGCTCAAAGATCTAATATAAATATGCATAAGGTGAAGTAAGTACTCTCACAACTCTTAAACATTTCCTTGCAAGATGATTTGTTATTAAATGGTTAATTTTGGCTCTGGTTAGTTGGTAGCAAGTCTAAAATTTTCCCCTTGTCTTTCACCCATAAGCAATTATTTTGTGAAACTGAAAGAGATTAAATAGTTGTATGAAGCTTATTGTTGTTGAATATGTTTTATGGGTTTTCAAATTATAATGAATGTTATGGTTCTACATTCTTCTTGTATGCTCATTGTTGTCATTTGCTCATACTATTGCTTCCCATTTCTTATAAAATATTCTGGAAGGGTTTTTTGTGAATTGGGTTGTAGAAAAAATTATGGGTTAAACCCATGAATGATGTTTGTTGATATATACAGGATTTTGACTTGGGTTTTTATGAATTTATCACAAGAAGTTTATTTGTGTCAAGTCTTTGGTTTGCTTGAGGAAAGAATTAATTCCAATCTCATAATTGGTTTCTTCTTGTTGAAAGAATTTCTTCCTAAATTTATGAACCCATGGTTGCAAGCTATCCCTCCACTTGGCCTTCATGGCAAGGCAACTCAAGTATATGGGTCATATGGCATTCTTTTATTCTTATACTCGGTCTTCATTCTTTTAAAATCCCACAATTCAAAATTGTCAGTTGCCATGTTTATGAAGAATGTCCATCTCAACAAATGAAATTGGTTTATGTTATATGGTATTTTGATAGCATGGTGAAATTTGGGTATGACGTTGAATTGATGTTGCTATAGCAATATGTGCATTTTTTAAAAAGAAAAAAAACAAAGGTTTTAGCATTTAGAGTTTAAATAGCACTATTGCAAACCCATTACGCATGTATATTGTATTCCTATCATACCTCATCAATAATGTGTGAATACTTGGAAAGATTGGCATATTTTTGGGTTGCATTCATAGCATGTTAATTTGGTGGCTACAAACTTTGTTCATAACACAGTTTTGAAAACTCTGACTTGTCACATATTGTGATGATAGTAAATGATTAAAATTTACAGTTTATGACAACTATGATTTGTAAACATAGTGATTGGTATAAGGAATGGCTTGGCAATTTTCTCAAAAGTTACATGTTGATTGGTTGATACTATATTGCTTCTAGAATGGCAAAGTGAACAAGTCTAAAAGACATGTAGAGGAATGTTGACTATGTTTAAATTTTAAACATGAACTCTCACCCATTACTCTCATTATATATCACTTTTCGCAAAATATACTCCCTTTATCATTTGTCCCAACGATATATTTTCATTTTCACGATCATCCATGTTCATATGTTTAAAAAGAACTATAGATTGTTCATAACAGAGGAGTTTTTTAAATATATACTCAAGAGGATTTAAAGTTTGGATTATGGATATTGGAAGTGGAAAGAAGGGGGTTTATTAAGTTTTGGATTTTCTTCCCTTTCATATATTATTCATGTTTCATTTCTCCCCTTTATGCTTGAATTACCATACTTTACTCAGAGCCATAATTAAATCATATTTAACAAGTTTTGAAACGATAATAGTAAATTAGATAAGCTTCATTCGTAGAGGGGGTAACAGAGGGAGAAGTTGCAAAAGGCCAATGTATTTTGGCAACAAGGGAAGCGCAAGAGGAAGAGGTTTTCTATCCACTTTGATGTCAATTCAAATGAATTTAATCAACCGGTGCAAACTGGTTACTTGAACCTTCATGGACAACATGCTTCACCTCATCCCCCAGCTCCTAGTGCACCTCTACAGCCACACCCCAACATCATGGACTTTTTTGAGCCTCTTGTCCAACCAGTGAATGATTGTTGGGATAACAACCTTGTAAACCCTCATTCTGGTGTTGCTTAATGGCTTGTTAATCCTCCTCCACCTCCTCACACAGTGCCATTTATTACATCAGTTGCTTCCATGGCTCGTTCTCCTCCTAAAGTCCATAGAGTGCCCAACTCGCACCCCCCGCCCCCATGAAGTTCATATGGATAAAGGAAATAAACATGTTACCTCTCCTAGCACTGAGGCATCCCAATCATCCTCTGTACAATTGAAACAACAATAAACAAAAGAAGAAAGTGGCAAAAGAGAAGTTGTCTTTAGTGACTTGCATCCAAAAATAGTTCAGTATGAAAAGAAAGTCTTATTATGAATACTTTCTCAATCTTACACCAAATGTGTCTAAAGGTAGAAAAGAAAAAGAAGAATTTTTCAAAAAGAAATATCCTCACATTTTTTAATTTGTATCATGACATTGTTATTTTAGACATTTGATACTTAATTTGGGACAGACAGTAGGCATATGATATTTATTTTTGAAAACTTTAAATATCATACTATTTTGGGAGGGACAAGTGTTTGCTGATATGAAATATTTCTTATCTTGATCTATTTCATGTTGTTGATGTCGATATGGAATATTTCTTATCTTGACTTGGTGGGACCCCATCTATTATTAAAGCATAGTTTACCCTTATAATGAATAAAGTTGTCCTCTCTTAAATAAAGTTAATTAAAGTTTAAATAAAAAAGTAGTTAAACTACCTAACTACTACAGAAGGATATAAAAGGAGAGAAAGACAAAAAGATGAGAAAATAGAGAAGTGAAACTTCTGATAAGGTGTGCTTTAGCCTCAAGTGAGATTATCATATATTCATTTCATTCTGAGATTTCATTAGAAGTGATTTATTTTGTTGACATCAGGGTTATTCTGAAGCTGTCAAAGAAAAGACTAGGAAGCATTGATTGGTGATATGCTCCAAGGTCATTTCCTTTCTTGAATTTATGTTTGGTTTTAGTTAGAAGTTATGAAGTCATTTACTGTTAATTAATGCTAGTTTTGTAGAATTCAAAAAACAATGATGCACATGTAACTTGGATTGATCCAACCTGGTTTTATGTCCTAGTCTTTATTTTTGACATTAGATGTCCATGTATGAGTCACTATTACATCTTGGACTTCCAAGAAATTACATTTGTCCAAGTCGTCCTCACAAGGACTTGAAGAGATATTCTCAGTAGCAACTCGGGATTGAAATTAATAAAACAATTGTTGATTTCTTTTCACTTATGGCACTGTTTAAATACTAATTTTCAGATTTGTTCTTTGTTTTATTTTTATATTTGGATTTTACATGTGTTCATAATTCATTTATTGGGCAAGTACATTCTTTTACTTTACTTCAAATTGTTTAATCTTGAATCAAATACATAAAAATTACATATATATAAAAGAGTCAAATCCAAGAACCATATTTCTTGAGGTCTAATTAAGATTTTGACAGACTATAAACAAAGGTTATAATCCCACCTATCTCACCTAGCCTGAGGAGATACAAAAATGTATGAGTAAGGATAATCACCATTCATTTCCTCAACAATGCCTAGCTTGGGTTCGATCAAGACATCTTGGTTACACATAATCCAAGTGACACTTACAGTTCATGGCCATGCTGGTGTCGCGTGGCAACTAGACTTCTTGAATGGTATAGGACACTCAAGCGAAATGAAAAGTCTAGCCTCACAACAAATGGCATCAAAGTTACGTTCGAATTTCGCAACTGCAAAAGTGTCTCTTTACTCACCAACACCTCTTTCATCAGAGGAGTCTATGGAGTTGTGTTGATGAGAACATCAACTATTCAAGTGGGAGAGAATGTAAGGACCCTACTTGGGTTCAATCAAGACATGTTGGTTGGCGTAGTCCTAGTGACATTTGTAGTTCATGGCCATGTCAGTGTCGCATGGCATGAAAAGTCTAGCCCTGTGACAAATTGCATCAAAATTACATTTGAATGTGGCAATTGCAAAAGTGCCTCTTCACTCACCAACACCTCTTTCATTTGAAAGTTGGAGTTGAGTTGATGACAACATCAACAATTCAAGTGGGGGGAATTGTAAAGACCCTACTTAAGGTGTCATTGGCAATGGCATGGACGTGTGCACAAAGTAAACTTGGTTAATGATGAGTCATATGATTTGGTAGCCTTAGTGACCAACTCGTGTGTGGCAGCCTCGAGACAATTTGAAGATGCACTGGTGCATAAGCTAGGAGGACCAAGGATGTCTAGCCAAATAAGGCAGACGACCAACGAAATGGTGCATAAGGATGACACAATTTGGCAATGTGATGGGTTGTGTGCTATCTGTGTCAAGACAACAACATGGATGGGTGCACTCAAGGTATGTGAACACCCAATTAAGCAAGGACATAATCTTAAAGGATTAAGTATTGTCATAAAGATATGGCAGCACGGTCTCACGTTGGGCAATCAGTTGTTCAAGTATAACTAACTCGGAGAAGCAAGGGTGCAACATTATCTATGGTTGGGTGGCAATGTAGAAACAAGCACTTCAACACTGCGCATTCTACGATGCTTGGTTGGTAGGATCAAGACATGCTAGTTAGGCGTAGTCTGAGTGACACTTGTGGCAATTACAAAAGTATCTCTTCACTCACCAACACCACTTTCATCAAAGAAGTCAATGGAACCATGTTGACAAGGATGTGGCAAAAGTATCTCTTCACCCACCAACACCACTTTCATCGGAGTCAATGGAACCATGTTGACGAGTATGTCAACAATTCAAGTGGAAGAGAATATAAGGACCCTACTTGAAGTGCCACTAGTAGTGCTATAACAAAAGGTGCACCAAGCAAACTTAGTTAAGGGTGCATAGCAAGTCTATATGATTTGGTAGCCTTGGTAATCAACTCGCAGGTGATTATTGGTACACGATTAGAATAGGGTGTTAACGTGTTATGGGGCTAGAAAATTTCAATCCACTTGAGCATCCCATACCACTCAAGAAGCCTAGTCAACACACTTAAGTTGACAAGCATCCATTAAGACCTGCACATGCTACTTTGCATAGCAAGTTCAACCCGTACAATGACAAATAGCTAATCATGATAACATCTTCACATATTTTGATAAAACAATTTTTTAAAACTTAACCTCCCATATATTGGCATTCAAAAGTCATCGGAATATTACCCATTAATTAATGCTATCATATATGCCATTCTCCTAGTGTTCAAAAGTCATCACAATATTATCAATTAATTAATATTATCATATATGTCATTTTCCTGGTGCCTTCCTTAGAGGAATTTGGAAGCTGAGTACACTATCAAAACATGTAAATGTTTCTAACCCCTATTTCCCTAACAAATTTAAATGTTTCTATACTCATATTTCCCTAACAAATTTAAACCCCCATGTCATTTAGAGTGACTATCAAGCATGCAATAGTAATATAATTCATTAGGAAAAGGATAATTAATTTAAGTTGCAAAAATGCAAGCTATTGCAAATAACCTTTTCAACCTCTAATACCCCTTAATTAATGTTATTATATATGGCGCTCTCTTATAACCTTCAATACTAGGCTTTGAAAACATGTAAATGTCTCCATACCTGTATTTACCTAACAAATATTAACCACCATACCCATTTAAATTGAATATCAAGAATTCAATAGCAATGAATATTCACTAAGAAAGAGATAATGAATCTAAGTTAAATGTGTTAACAAATTCATGTCACTCCAAATACATTGCCCTTCAACCTTTAATAGTTAGGGCTTCTATATCTCCCAAAGATCAATATTGCAAACCTCAAAATTTATTTAGAAAGCCTTAAAAACATCATTTAGATGACCCATATCTCAACCAAGTAATTGTTATATTCATGGCAACTCTATAAAAGTGTATCAATCACATCTCCTTGATGAAACATAAAAAGCAATAGAACACCTCATCTATTTAGAACACCCCACACCCTAGAAGTATCGTATGGATAACTCGTATCTAAACCAATAAACCAATTACGTGTTGCACTCATATCAACTCTTCTATAAAAGTGTATCAATCACATCTCATGATTAACATAAAAAACAATATAAAGATTTTCACTTTAGAAGCAATATTTAACACCCTAGTCATTCAAGGGAATTTTCATATAAGTTAGTTTGAGAGGGCCGAGAGACTACAAGCGAGGCAAAGCAAAC
>SNQJ01S0073102.1:23653-36847 GCA_010110895.2 Picea sitchensis | reverse complement strand
TTTTCAGATTTGTTCTTTGTTTTATTTTTATATTTGGATTTTACATGTGTTCATAATTCATTTATTGGGCAAGTACATTCTTTTACTTTACTTCAAATTGTTTAATCTTGAATCAAATACATAAAAATTACATATATATAAAATAGAGTCAAATCCAAGAACCATATTTCTTGAGGTCTGATTAAGATTTTGACAGGCTATAAACAAAGGTTACAAACCCACCTATCTCACCTAGCTTGAGGAGATACAAAAATGTATGAGTAAGGATAATCACCATTCATTTCCTCAACAATGCCTAGCTTGGGTTCGATCAAGACATCTTGGTTACACATAATCCAAGTGACACTTACAGTTCATGGCCATGTTGGTGTCGCGTGGCAACTAGACTTCTTGAATGGTATAGGACACTCAAGCGAAATGAAAAGTCTAGCCTCACAACAAATGGCATCGAAGTTACGTTCGAATGTCGCAACTGCAAAAGTGTCTCTTCACTCACCAACACCTCTTTCATCAGAGGAGTCGATGGAGTCGTGTTGACAACTATTCAAGTGGGAGAGAATGTAAGGACCCTACTTTGGTTCAATCAAGACATGTTGGTTGGCGTAGTCCTAGTGACATTTGTAGTTCATGGCCATGTCAGTGTCGCGTGGCATGAAAAGTCTAACCCTGTGACAAATTGCATCAAAATTACATTTGAATGTGGCAATTGCAAAAGTGCCTCTTCACTCACGAACACCTCTTTCATTTGAAAGTTGGAGTTGAGTTGATGACAACATCAACAATTCAAGTGGGGGGGATTGTAAAGACCCTACTTGAGGTGTCATTGGCAATGGCATGGACGTGTGCACAAAGTAAACTTGGTTAAGAGGGTGCATGATGAGTCATATGATTTGGTAGCCTTAGTGACCAATTCGTGTGTGGCAGCCTCGAGACAATTTGATGATGTATTGGTGCATAAGCTAGGAGGACCAAGGATGTCTAGCCAAATAAGGCAGACGACCAACGAAATGGTGCATAGCAGGCTTCAATGAAGGATGACACAATTTGGCAATGCGATGGGTTGTGTGCTATCTGTGTCAAGACAACAACATGGATGAGTGCACTCAAGGTATGTGAACACCCAATTAAGCAAGGACATAATCTTAAAGGATTAAGTGTTGTCATAAAGATATGGCAGCACGGTCTCACGTTGGGCAATCAGTTGTTCAAGTATAACTAACTCGAGAGAAGCAATGGTGCAACATTATCTATGGTTGGGTGGCAATATAGAAACAAGCACTTCAACACTGCGCATTCTACGATGCTTGGTTGGTACAATCAAGACATGCTAGTTAGGCGTAGTCTGAGTGACACTTGTGGCAATTACAAAAGTATCTCTTCACTCACCAACACCACTTTCATCAAAGAAGTCAATGGAACCATGTTGACGAGGATGTGGCAAAAGTATCTCTTCACCCACCAACACCACTTTCATCAGAGTCAATGGAACCATGTTGACGAGTATGTCAACAATTCAAGTGGAAGAGAATATAAGGACCCTACTTGAAGTGTCACTGGTAGTGCTATAACAAAAGGTGCACCAAGCAAACTTAGTTAAGGGTGCATAGCAAGTCTATATGATTTGGTAGCCTTGGTAATCAACTCGCGGGTGATTATTGCTACACGGTTAGAATAGGGTGTTAACGTGTTATGGGGCTAGAAAATTTCAATCCACTTGAGCGTCCCATACCACTCAAGAAGCCTAGTCAACACACTTAGGTTGACAAGCATCCATTAAGACCTGTGCATGCTACTTTGCATAGCAAGTTCAACCCGTACAATGACAAATAGCTAATCATGATAACATCTTCACATATTTTGATAAAACAATTTTTGAAAACTTAACCTCCCATATATTGGCATTCAAAAGTCATCAGAATATTACCCATTAATTAATACTATCATATATGCCATTATCCTAGTGTTCAAAAGTCATCACAATATTATCAATTAATTAATATTATCATATATGTCATTTTCTTGGCACCCGCCTTAGAGGAATTTGGAAGCTGAGTACACTATCAAAACATGTAAATGTTTCTAACCCCTATTTCCCTAACAAATTTAAATGTTTCTATACTCATATTTCCCTAACAAATTTAAACCCCCATGCCATTTAGAGTGACTATCAAGAATGCAATAGTAATATAATTCATTAGGAAAAGGATAATTAATTTAAGTTGTAAAAATGCATGCTATTGCAAATAACCTTTTCAACCTCTGATACCCCTTAATTAATGTTATTATATATGATGCTCTCTTATAACCTTCGATACTAGGCTTTGAAAACATGTAAATGTCTCCATACCTGTATTTACCTAACAAATATTAACCACCATACCCATTCAAATTGAATATCAAGAATTCAATAGCAATGAATATTCACTAAGAAAGAGATAATGAATCTAAGTTAAATGTGTTAACAAATTCATGTCACTGCAAATACATTGCCCTTCAACCTTTAATAGTTAGGGCTTCTATATCTCCCAAAGATCAATATTGAAAACCTCAAAATTTATTTAGAAAGCCTTAAAAACATCATTTCGATGACCCATATCTCAACCAAGTAATTGTTATATTCATGGCAACTCTTCTATAAAAGTGTATCAATCACATCTCCTTGATGAAACATAAAAAGCAATAGAACACCTCATCTCTTTAGAACACCCCACACCCTAGAAGTATCATATGGATAACTCGTATCTAAACCAATAAACCAATTACGTGTTGCACTCATATCAACTCTTCTATAAAAGTGTATCAATCACATCTCATGATTAACATAAAAAACAATAAAAAGATTTTCACTTTAGAAGCAATATTTAACACCCTAGTCATTCAAGGGAATTTTCATATAAGTTAGTTTGAGAGGGCCGAGAGACTACAAGCGAGGCAAAGCAAACTGACCCACCCATTGAGCTATTTTGATGTGCAAGTTTACCAAAGTAATAGGCATGCAAGTATCAAGGCGACCACATTTTGTAGTCACAGTTTGAATAATGATCCTCACTAATAATGTGCCTCTAAAAATGCAAAGCAAAACGATGTACTTCAATAATCTCCTTTTTACCCAAATAAAATATTATGTAAGAAAAGATACTCCATGTTATCTTTCACTTAATAGAATCCAAACCATCTCTTCATCCTACTTGCAGTATACCACAAACCCCCAATATAGATTGTTAAGTAAAACTAAAACCAAGGAAAGCACAACAAAGTTGGTCTTCAGATGACGTCCTTGGCTTTTGTGAAAGGAAACACAAAGCTCAACAATTTATAGAGGTCCTTAAAAGAGCATAGAATAAACTTCAGGAATTTTGTTGAATATGAACATGCAAGATGTTCATGGCTCACATGAAGATTTTTGAAAATAACTAACATTATAAAGACAGTTCAAGTACTTCATTAAAGTATTCCCAAATTACAAATTCAAAAAATTACAAACCAACCTGTATATTTATTATCTGGCAAAATGAATTTGAGTGTAATCTGAGACAATAAAGCTTGTAATAGGAATATAAGTTTCAAATCAGCTGGAACATGCTTAGTAATGTCTATGCTCCCCACACAAAGGCAATATCATAATCATCACCTACCTTAATAATAACTACTATGCTTTGCCATTTAAGCTCAGTGAGCTATATAAATTAGTTCATTGCTAGCAGATTGGCACAATCAAACCCATAGAAGAAATTGAATAAATGTTAGTCAAAAGTCGGTTTGACTGCACAATTAGAACCTTATTTCTTCAAACTGTCTCTGACAAAAATGAAATAAGACGACATTGCCCTACAAAATTCCAGATACCCAGTTCACCATATTTCTTCAAGCCTGCAAAAGATAAAGGGACAAAAATTAGAAGGCACGATCGCTGTTGTTTTTAATAAAAACTAATAAATATATGATAACATGTGTGTTTTGCCTTGTTTGCAATGTTGTTGGAAAGCCAATCCAAACCCTCGTACAATCCCTCGCCAGAAGTTGCACAAGTGCTTTGGATATACCTAAAAGCATAACACAAATTCAGTCAGACAGTTAATTTCAATCTTCGCTGTTTATTGATTATTGACACTTGCATATCACAAATGTTACCTAAATTTCACTAGTACCATGGAAGCAACAGTGCCTCATCAATGAATATATGAAGGCCCTTCCAATAAGTACAATAACAAACAAGTGGAAATCAATGGATAATAGTTTACCAATGGCGCTGTCTAAGGGAATGAAGCCCAAGTTTGTCAGTGATCTCTGCAGCATTCATAGCATTTGGAAGATCCTGCTTATTTGCAAACACAAGTAATACAGCATCACGTAGTTCATCCTGCAACCAGCAGAAAATAGCTGTGACAATCTCGTCTATAATGAAACATACATACAGGTTTTTAAAGCATTGAGGTCAAGTTCTTTGTAGATGATTGAATAAAATTAGCCACAACCTATTGTGAAGGAAAAAGCACTTCAAAGGTTCACCCGTTCATGGCACAGGGGGAACCATTTTATTGCCTATAGTAACCACTCAAATTTAATCAAAGGCTAGTTTTTATATACTGGAACATGCATACATAATACCCTAATTTGACAAAATGGTGCCTAAATACATAAAATCTTCAAATTTAATATACTAGCACATGCACACAATATTTGCCAATTTGACATACCAGTGCCTATATGCATAAAGTTGTTATGTATATAAATAACATCATTAATTGTGTGTGTGTTATAGAATTTAAGATATTTATATAATTATCAAAAGGTGTGTCACGTATAGCTTTTATGCAAAGGGATCACCTTGAAGCCTATAAATGACAAGGCCACTCATTATTGTAATCAATGTAAGTATCATTCATTACTTGTACATTTATTATTATTTCTTGTTATATCCAATTGAAAACATTTCCAAGTCAAAGTTAATTAAGCTTCTGCTACAGTTGGTATCAGAACAATTAAGAAATTTGACCTACTCAGCTCCACTATATGTTGATGTCACTAAACGAGTGTTCAATAAAGGCATTGACTGTGAAGAGCTGGCAGAAAAACAAGAACGTATATAGTTTTCATTGGGAAGGTAAAAATAATGTTGTGTTCTGCGCATTGCATGTTATTTCCTACGAACAAAAAAATTCTCCAGCTTTATGTTGAAGGGGTCACATTGAAGCCTGTAAATGCCCAGGCCACTCATTATTGTAATCAACTTATCTATCATTCATAACTTGTACATTTATTAAGTCGAAGCTAATTGCTTCCACTACAAAAATCTTCCAGTTTCATACACTAGCATACCTAACTTCATGGTACCTTCCATGAGGTGTAAGCTCAAGACACATCATATATGAAATACAGCATATATGGTTATAACAACCTCAAATTTGAAACATGCAATCTATTATTTATAGAAAGTTGAAGCAAAGTTCTTTTGGTGCCTACCATGATCATTGTAAAAAGCATAGTTCTTTAAAATATTAGAACAGGTCTGGTAAAACAAAAAGGCCAGCAGTTTTGACTCTTGAGTCTTGACACAAAATATGTAGATGTCTGGTTTATCATTTATCTCTACCTCTTTGTTGAAGATTAAGACCAGTAAAAGTTTAAGCCTGGCATTCTGAAACATTTTCCTGTGACAGATAAGGCAACTATTATAATAGTAAATATATCATATGATTTTAATGCTATGAAACCCTACTAAATATTTGAACCATTAAATGAATTGCAGAAACATATACAAGAGAGAGTTTGCATAGATGAACAAATACAACAAAAAAGTTACACATACATGATCCTAATTTCAACATTCAATAGTCTAATGCATAGTTTATGTTTTCAGAGGCATCGCACTACATTCAAATCTACCTTATGCTATGTAATATCTTTCATGCTACAATTCTGAAAAATAAAATCTTGGTGGGGTTTCATATTGAAATCTATAATTCTTATTTGCAGAGTTTTTATCTATAGATATTTTATAATTTATCATTAAACACATCACATCTTTTGCATATCTAAAAATGAGCATTCAATTATAACAACATGAAAGTTACCTCATTCAGCATCCTATGTAGTTCATCCCTTGCTTCTACAACACGATCTCTGTCATTGCTATCAACCACAAAGATGAGACCTTGAGTATTTTGGAAGTAGTGTCTCCATAGTGGACGGATCTGTTTAAAACACAAATTAAGAGAGAACGCCAGGACGTGAGAAAATTGAAGTAAAAGAAAAGAGAAAAAAAATAGGATACAATTTTTAACTACTAAATTGGAACAAAGGAACAGACCAAAATTTAAAAACAAACAAGCATAAGCGATACACTGTCAAAAAAAGGACAGATAGACGACCTTGAAATAGAAAATGGATAATACAATTTTGCATATCTTCATGGAAGCCAGAGTGAGGTTGAAGAGAAACTTTGGCAAGCCTAATTTTAGAAAATTATAAGCTAAAAGTGGAGCACATAAAATGACATTTTATGCACAAAACACAGAATGTTGGCCCAACAATTACAGTGTCAAATATATATTTTGCCCCCTGGAACCATCATATCCTCAACTAATTTTTGCTTTGGATTCCATCTTAGCATCTTTTCCTTCCCTTTCCAATTGTTTATGTATAGCATTTGTAAAAATAAATTCTTTTGTGCATCATTGTGTAATATATTATATAACTTATATTAAAGGAAGAGATTATTTGCCTTTATCAGTTAATCTAAGGGCCATATTAATATAAACTTTTGGTGTTGAGATGAAACTGATACAGCCCCATTAGGATGAAGCACACCCATGTGCTCAATTCTAGTATCGTACTATATAAAACTATCTCTAGTTTTTTTATTCAATGATGATAAACTAATGAAGTAGTTATGAGTAATTCATTTTGTAAGTGATAAAAGAAATAATTAAATATGACAATGAGAAATGCATTTGAATGAGAGAAGGCCACTTGATATCACAATTTTATGTTATAGTATACCATGCACCTCAATAAAACTAGATTTAAACTTTAGCTCAAACTAGACAACATAAAAATATCATAAGACACATTCTTAATAATATTTTAACATCAGGAAGGGGAAGCAGGTGCGGGGGGACCACTCTCTATCCCAAAGGAAATCAAGAAATAAGGACTAGGAGAAACCACCAACAATTGAGCAAGAGGCAATGGCATTGTTCCAAGGGTTAAAAAATTACAAGTCAAAAGCGATCAAGCATCTTACTGTAGTGGGTGACTCCACAATTATAATTGACAAATGAGAGGTTGGTCGAACCCACAAGACATTCACCTAGATAGGTCCATTCATAGAGCTCAAGGTCTAGCAAAGAGTTTAGAAAACATTGAATTTTTTAGGTCATGAGGGCATTTAGCACATTAGCAGATCAAAAGGCAAATGAAGCAGTCTCGATAGAAGTTAGCATGACAAGCATAAGTGGGGGTTTTCCAATTATATGAATATCCCACCTCCCATGAATTATGAGTAGTATAGCTTGCAACATAAGTTTGATGGAAACGTGATTTAAAGACAAGTGGCAGAGCAAATTCAGGTTGAATGGATGGGCATTAAAGCCCTTGCGTCTTCAATGTACTTTCACATTTAATCATGCATGAGGTGAAGATTATCAATTTTCAAACCTATGGTGATGGAATGGAGGGATGAAGGTGGTATTAACAAAAAGAATGTTGTTCAATATTGGCTCTCTGCAAGGGATATGCAGAAATGGCAGGGTGGTGACCTTTGGAGAATTTAGTGGTCATCACTGGAATCATCCCTGGAACCCTGGTGGTTGGGATTTTATATCTCTGACGAGGAGTGTTATCCCTAGCACTGTTTGGATCTATTATCTCTGATTCTGTGTTCTGTCTCTGATTTGGGTTTGTTATCCCCTGGTGGATTGGTTCGAATTTGGAGAGGTATTTAGTTCAGTCTAGTCATATAGAATCAATTACTGGTATTGGAAAAGAATGGCAAACCATTGCCATTTGGATCGTTGCGTCCTATGTGAGACATCAGATTTGTGAAGAGCTCAGCATAGATGTGAATTCCATGTAGTTGGTACTCAGGAAGCTCTTTCTTACTTTAGTAGCAGAATGTCCATTGAAATTGTAGCTCAGAGGGCAAGGGACTCAGAGATTGCAGAGACCTTATCTCGTCAAAGCAAGAAAATTGAAAAGTTAGAAGCAAACTGTAGTATGCTTTATGAACTGATCCTAGGCTTCGCTAAGAGATCACACCTGCATGGAGAACCCTCATACTCCTTGGTTACCCCTCTGAATGTTTCTATTGGCTATATGAATTATGGTGAAAGATGGAGAAACTGTCCAAGCCCAAAACAACATGGAGATAGGAATTGCAGATCTGAAACCCAATTTTCAGGCTGGGGTCAAACAGGAAGCCCACAGTGGTCATGGGTTAAACTAAGTTCAGGTTAGATATAATTTTTGGGATTAACTGCGTAGAGTAAGTCATTAATCTATGACCCATATCCATGAGTATTAGCATCAATCATCACTTACCGGGTGCAAGCCCCGGAAGTGATGATTGATGCTATGCGATCCATTTTGCTGGTTTCAATCCCACTTCTTCACCCCTGTGAGCATCACCTGATGCAATGATATGGGTCGTAGATTAATGACTAATACTCATGGATATGGGTCATAGATTAATGACTTAATCTACACAGTTAATCCCAAAAATGATATCTAATATGTTGCACTACGAAAGCCCCTCTATGCTTAAGTTCAGGTTTTTAAATGTATTGCAAAGCAGTTTTTATGTTAGATCAATATGTTAGGCATTATACCAAACAGATGTATAGCTATATCTCTAGGACAGCAAGAATAGCTCAGCTTCTAGGCAGCAATTTTGAAATTTTAGGCCTCTTTGAAGGACTGGATTTAGACTTATTATTCTCTGCTCCGTATTAACTTGCCGTACAATCTGGCTGCTATAAAACTCCCTGTGAGCTTTTGAATATAATGTGTTAGCATATAGTAAGTTGGGTAAGCAAATTACCATTTCATTATTTTAGAAATTAATCATATTATTAATAATAAATTATAAGGTGCACTTGGGAGTTATAACTCCCTAGGAGCACCACGGTGGCAATGAACCAATGAGTGGGGAAGTAAGGGTGGTCTATCCTGAAGCCTTCGTATCCTTTGTTTTATGTGTCTCTATTTTATTTTCCCCAAGCTTTAAAGAAGGCAAATGTTTCCCATACAAGCCTAGTGTTCATGCAAGCTGTTGGGAAGGAATTCTCTCTACGTTCGGGGAAAAGTCATTTATATTCATTCATCCTATCATTGATATGCTGGGTGGAAAGAGTGCATGTTGCCATAGTTTGCAGCCATGAAACCATGTGAAAACCAAGAGTGAATGTTGAGTCAAAGAGGAAAATAATTTACAGCTGAAATTCCTTCCCAGCAGCTGTAAATTAGAGGGATAGCCCGAGGGTCCGTTTAGCAGAGAAGGGGATCCCATTCCTTGTGTTGTACAGAACTGAGGGGAAAGAGAGGTTGGTGGGTGGGATGGCTGTTGTAAAAAGATGCCTGAGATGTTAATGCCCTAGCATAGATCGTTGGAAAAGAACGGCGAACCATTTCGTGGACCAAGTGCATTCCTTAACAAATAAGTAATTTGGTTCTTATTATTTATACGTTGATGATTAATGCTTGTGGATAGTGCTGTTTTGAGTCTTGACGAAGATGACCTTACTTGGGGGAAGAATACAAGTCTGGAATTTAGCTTCATTTCAGGACTGTACTCAGGATTGTTTGGAAGATATTCAGATGCAGATTGGAGGCTGCTACAGCCCTCATTTTGTATTGCAGAGCAGTAGCACATAATATTCAGATGCAGATTGGAGGCTGCTACAGCCCTTGTTTTGTATTGCAGAGCACATAATTCTGCCTATGTTTTGTAAATTTAATATCGGCCATGTTCCATGGTGGTAATTGGCATCATGGTTATTACCAAAGATACCAGAAAAATGGATATTACTAATAACAACGCCGCGCCGCGCTCTGCAACCCTAGCTCGCCGCCTCCCCGCCTCGGCCCCATCCTCTCGGCCTCCCTATGGCCTCGACGGTTCCGGACCCTGATCCTCCCCCGGACTTCCTCGACGAAGTTGAAGCCTTCAAGACGTTGGTGGGCTAGCTGGGTAGTCCTCCCACGTGCCCAACCACTTCCTAATTCGTGAAAAAACTGGACCAAATCCCAAAAGTGGCAATTCCTTGCACAACAACGCAAAGAAGGCTCTCTCGTTCGCCTCCAGAGCACTCGTAGGTCAATTCATGGGGTTATGGCCTTCATCTCAACAAATCGACCTTTGGATTGAGCGGAACTGGCACCCACTGGTACAGGGACACATGAATCACTTCTTCTGTGGTAAGGGCTTCTATATTTTTTACTTTGAGCATAATGAAGACAGAGATCTCATTTTTAGAAATGGCCCTTACTTCTTCGGCCCAAGAGGGTTATATCTAAACAAATGGTCCCCAGATTTTGACCTAGAAAACGACATTCCCTCAGTTGTCATGGTTTGGGTGAGGCTTCCACACTTACCATTTCACTGTTGGGGAGATGAAGTTCTAAAAAGCATCGATGACACTTTGGGAAAATTTATTGACAGGGCTGAACCAAAATCTAGCATGTATTCCTGTGCCAGGATTTGTGTGGAAGTAGATCTAGAAAAAGGGCTCCCTGAGGCAATCAAGTTGAAGTTAGACGATTGGACTTACATTCAAAAGCTAGATTATGAGCAACTCCCATTCAAATGCAAGTCCTGTCACGAATATGACCACTTTGCTAAAAATCGTCCCAGTAACAAACAAGCACAAGAAGTTGATGTTGTAGAACAAGAGGAAGGTTGGCAGTAGGTCAGAAAGAAAGCCAATACTGGAAAAGGAACAGGCCCCGACCCTGGGCCCTCAAGATCTATCCCCAAATCGGGCCCCCCTCATCAAAATCCTCCTACCAAACCCCACCCTAAAAAAGTAGCCCCTAACCCCACCATCATCCCCCCCATGCCCATTCAAAACTCCTTTGAATCTCTGGGTGAACCATCTTCAAAGAAAAACCAATCTTCAGCACCTGTGTTGGAGCCTATTTCCTTCTCCGCTCCAGCATTAGTTAGAATAACAAAAGAATCAGACGAAGAGGAACTTTCAAAGGAGGACACTCAAGAAGAAGAACAGCAAGTAAATGAAGAATCCTTATTAAAATCGCAACACAATCAAGATGTGGAGGAAGGAGAACTCCCCCAGATAAACCTAGAAAGTTTGGTCGGAGATCTAATAAAGAAGTCAGAGAAGAAACAACATCAAAAGAAAAGGCACGAGGTAAGCAACTATCTATAGAAAACTCCATGCATACTTCAACATGCGAAGGAGGAACTAAAGGAGCTAACCTCCCGACCCATGGCAATCGGACCTCCTCCACCCCCCGTCAATGAATCTCCTCTCCTGGAACTGCAGGGGCTTTGGCAATAAATCCAAAGTTGAAGCCCTAAGAGATCTCAAAATTATGGCCAACCCCTCAGGATTCCTCCTCCAGGAGACCAAAATGGAGGCATCAACGATCCTAGAAACAACGAAAAAGGTTTTCAAAACCACCGGTGGAGTTGTCGTAAGTTCTCAAGGAGTCTCTGGCGGCATAGCAACTCTTTGGGATGATTAGATCTGGACTCTTGAGGCAACTCTAGAAACTAAAAGTTGGCTTCTAACTGTTCTTAAAAATAAGGACTTCAGTAACATCATTTCAGTAATCAATGTCTATATGCCCACCTCCTACAAGGACAAAACCGCCTGCTAGAACTCCCTTTTCATGCTCAAAAACACCATCAATCTCTCCTCTTGTATAATTAGTGGAGATTTCAACACCCACCTCAACTAGGGAGAAAAGAAAGGAGGTAGTAAAATCAGAGACCCCTTCTCTGAAAATCTGATCGATCTAATCACAGACTGGGATCTGAAGGACGTCAAGCCGTCCAAGGGAAAGTATACTTGGAACAACATGAGCTTTGGTCTCTACTATATAGCAGCTCGATTGGACCGCTTCCTCATCAACAGTAATTTCCTTCTCTCCCCCCAAGAAATTTCCTCCCATATCCTTTCGCATGTTGTTTCTGATCACAAGCCAATCTCCCTAAACTTCAATAACCCACAGAACTTCGGCCCTCTTCCCTTCCACTTTAATCCTCTCTGGATTAAAAACCCTTCTATCCCACCACTCATTCAAAAAATGTGGTCTTCCCCTTTCTCTGAGTCCCCGAATTATATATGGGAATGCAAGCTAAAGGCTATCAAAATAGCTCTCAAAGACTGGGTGAAAGCTTCCTATATCCCGCCACAAAAAGAAAGGCAAGAAAAGATTGAACAACTTATGAAAGTTCAACTTCGGTTATAAGAAGAGAAAGTCACCGAGACACTCTTGAATCAAGAAAAAGAAGCCCACCAGAAACTTCATCACTCCTTGCGCAGAGAAGAAGAACATTGGAGATTGAAGTCCAAAAGTCTTTGGCTAAAAGCAGGAGACTCAAATACCTCCTCCTTCCACAAACAAGCACAAAATCAGAGAAACAAAAATACAGTTACATCCATTCTTTCAAACACTGGCCAACAACTCGACACCTTTGAACAAGTCAAAGAAGCGGCCTTCCACCACTTTGAATCCTTATATTAGCAGCCAAGTAATGAAGGAACGAATGAAGAAGTTCTAGATATGCTAGCCAACATTCCAAGCATAGTCTCTGAACATGAAAACAATCAATTGGTCAGAGAGATAATTGAAGAAGCCCCCGGGCCTAATGGGTTTCCAATCATATTTTACCGATCCTTTTGGGCCACCATAAAACGAGATCTAAAGAAAATGTTGAATTACACCCTCTAAAACTAAAAACTTGGAGGAGTTACAAACTCCACCTTCCTAGCTCTCATACCCAAAGATTCCAATCCCTCTAACTTCTCCTACTTCCGTCCCATCTCCCTTTGTAACTCCTCATATAAAATCCTCACTAAGATCATTACAAATCGCCTAAAGCCCTTGCTTTCAACTCTAATCTCAGAAAACCAGGGAGGATTCTTAAAGAACAAACAGATTACAGACAATATCGTGCTAGTTCAAGAGGCCATTCATTCCAGCAAAAAAAGCAAAGCCCCAGGTATG
>SNQJ01S0073102.1:13054-23643 GCA_010110895.2 Picea sitchensis | reverse complement strand
TCCCCCATCAATGACAAAAAATAAGTAACAAACTTTGAGGATGAAACAAAGTATGAAAATAAGTTGAAACAGACACAGGGAAGGCCGACGTAGTAAGAATGGACAACTGCAGATGGTCGACTCAATAGAGGGCTTGGATGAACTTCTCTTGAACATATGAATGACATGACCAAGGACTTGGCAGCACTGACTTAGAGGCGACCCAGGATATGACCTTGTAGCAAGTCAAATGAGAGACAAATGGATTTCCCAAATCGGCTTCAAATGATGAATAGGGGGTGTCATGTTCAAGAGCGACGCTTACTGCCATTAATATGAATACAAAAAACACATTCCTTTCCCAAAATTTCCCCCACTATTTCTAGCGAGTACCTCTTTATTTTTACGCAAGCTTGAGGAGGATAACATATGCTTGTCAATTTAAGCTCATCCTTTGGATGAGTCCCTCGGAGTATGTTTAACGAACCCTAAGAAGGAGTGGTTCGGTCCCGTTGTGGGTCTTTCGATGTTTGTTTAACAAGTCCAAAGATAGAAAACTTGGGGGTTTTTCATATTTTGAGAGTCTGAAAAACACTTAAAGAGAACTCTCTCAGTTATTTTTTTGTAAAATAGTTCGACAGGATCGAAAAACTGATAAACGATCACCCATCGAACGTTTTGTTCATATACTTTTATGAGTGTGAACAGAACAAGGTCGCTCGACCATCTTTTCGTTTTTATGGAGTGTGAAAAGAGCTTAAAGGATACTCCTTTGCATTCATTGTTTTCGTATGACCATGACGAGTACGAAAAGACGAGAATAGTATACTCAGTTATGTTCTCATGTATTTTCGAGCGCGAGAACGAACGAAGACTGAGCTCGAGGTTTTTCTAAAAACCCTAAAAAGCAGTCGTACATGCAAAAAAAAAGAAAAAACATCCATACTCCTTCGCATGGACTTCAAAGTTGTTATATCTGCAAAAATTCACACTCATAAGACTATTAGGAATTAGGTTTTATAGACAAAACAATATAAAAAATCAACTAAAATGGTAAAAGGTGAATAAATATGGGTAAAAAGGGTTTTTACCATTTCATTGTGATTTTGCCAAAAACTTTGCCCAATACACCTCATTTTCCCCCAAATTTCGTTGCTCGATCGCGGGAGGTACAAGTGACCATTTGGTGAACCGTCTCTGCCAACAAGGTAAGTTCTTGATCTTCTACCTTTTCCATGGTTTATGTTTAGTTTTCATTGGCAATTTTCAGAGTTTTAGGTTCATTTTAGGGCCACAACTTGCGCCCCAGCGTTCTCGCAGGCTAGCCAGGACCTGCGAGAATATAGGATTCTTGCAGGCGCCCTTAAGGGCACCTGCAAGAATCTCTCACTGTGCTAAAGGGGCACCTGTGGGGGCCGAAAAATGAAATTTAAATTTGATTTTTGCTCAATAAAAATTATGCCAAGGTTTGAAATAAGTTGCTGACCCTTCTCTTATGGTTCTTGTGCAGGTATTTGACCATCACAATGCTGGAGTGGCGAGAAAGAGAACATGAAGAGGAGGATTCCATTGCCGGGAATGACCTGGGTACCGTCGTTGCCCTCCGAAACTGTGGGCTCTTGAAATTCTTCAGGATTCCGGGTATGAGGGCCCAACTCAGATTGTTGGAATACCTGGTTCATATGTGGGACGTGGACCAACAATTGTTTCACATGGGAGTCCACACATTTACCCTAGATATCGAGGATATCTATTTTCTAATAGGACTATCATGGCATGGGTACCACACTAGCTTGACCGATAGCCGAGGTGGCAGACTCCCTATGAATGAGTATTGTCGCCTGTACTGTGTTCCTGAGGTAGAAAGAAGCAAGAGAAAGGTTTCTATTTGGGGGGTCCAAAACTTGACCCTGCGAACCATCTTGTTCACTATAGCATGCATGGCCGGGAGCTCAAATCCACAGATGGCTCTCCAGAGCTACTTCCAATACGCCATAGAGTGCACAGAGCCACAAGTCTTCAACTGGTCGGATACAGTTCTCTGTAGTATGAAGAGGCAATTGATGAAGTGCAGGAGGGGCAACTTGAAGCAGTTTCGGTACATATCACTTTTGGTGTCCTTCTTCCTCGAGAGGGTCCCATTGCTGAGATTACAGGTTGATTGGGGTTTACTGGCCCCACAGGATCCGAGGATGCTGAGGTGGTGCAACCTCATGGCCCGACACATAGCTGGGCTCATCATCAAGTACAATGATTCATTTTTCGACTGGTTGCAGCCACAGATGCTGATGATTGATGACTACACATACACTGGTTTGGATTTCCAAGGGGATCCATATTTGGCCCTTCCCGAGGATGCTCAGTGGGGTGATTTAGGTAAGAAGTACACATTTTGTTCTTTTTAAATGTTTTTGTAATTTTTATTATATGGAATGTTTTTGTGTTTATCCAAGAACTAATCAAAACAATCTCTTTTTGATGACACATATGTGGGGCCATATCGACCTCCAGAAACTTCTCCTATTCAACGACGAGGAGAGGCAGCTCCAGTGGCGAGATGGGATGCCAAAGACTATGAGGCAGTGGAGCATAACTTAGAGGGGTTGAATGATGACATCCCAGATATGGCTATCGGGGAGATCCCTAGATGTTACCAGCGCCATACTGTGGGAGTGTCCGAGTCTATCAGTCGACTGCTTCGTAGGGTGGCCCGAGTAGTCGTGTGTTATCGTGAGTGTCATCTGTGACGCTATTTTGTAGAAGCCATGGGCTTCGTATTTTTGAGATTTTGGTCCTTGGACATAAACTTTTTGTAAAAACTTTTGATCGTTATATACATATATACGACTTCTACCGGCTTATCTTGTGTTGTGTGATACATGCGATGTGATTGGTTTATAAATGGCCCAAATGTCTGTGTAATACATAGTTAGCTAATGCATCCGTCAATGTATTTAGACATCTAGGAATGTGCTGATACTCAATATAATCAAAATAACGTTCCAAGAGGCGAATTCGTAAATATACTCGTAATAAAGTAGGACTTCGAATAGCATATACATTACTTAGCTGTAGTACTACTAGCTGTGAATTGAGTCGTACAACCAAGTGGCGGATACCGAGTGAAATAGCATCAATCAACAATTCGATGACGACGCTATACTCTACAATATTGTTGGTCGCACGACCGAGACACACACCTCGTAGAGTGATAATTTTTTTTGTAGGGGCGTAAATTTCCCAAGCAGCAGAAGCAAGGTTCTGAGTACTACGGCTAGCGCCATCAACGAAGCCAATGTGGGGTAGCAAAGACTACGACATCTGGAAACTAAACACAACGTAACATAAGTGGTCAAGGGTAGAGACCAGATAACAAAAAAGCATACTACAGTAACACAAAATAAGTATGATACAATAAAATACAAGCACTCATGCACATGTGATCTTAGGCATAGTACTTCTTTAAGTACAACCCATTTCTGTGTTCACTCAAAGGGATACCGTCGTAGTCCACCAACTCGTAATCTCCTTTCTCCAAAACTCGTCTAACGATATAAGGACCTCGCCACATAGCTTCGAATTTTCCTGCTCCTAGCATATCCTGATCTTGTTCGTAAAGGAGAACCAGATCACCTTTGGAGAAAACACGAGGCTTGACATGTTTGTTGTATTGGGCTTTGACGCGTTTCTTCTAGGCTTCTATGACTAGGGTGGCGTCGCGACGAGTTTCGTTTAATCACATGAGATACAACAAATGTTCTTCTTTGACAGAAGTGTTTGGGAGGAGTTCGACAGCTAGTTTTAGGGAGCGTATCTCACATTCAGTCGACAGGATGGCTTCTAGACCATAGACTAACTGGAATGGTGTAAACCCGGTAGCAGACTTAACGAATGTCTGGTAATCCCACAATGCTAAAAAATCATCGCATGCCAACTCGTTTTGTGAATCCCTATCATTCGTCGAAGCATGGTAATGAGGACTTTGTTAATTGCTTTGACTTGGCCGTTGGCTTGTGGGTAATAGGGTGTTGAGTTTTCATGGAAAAGACCCAACTTTTCAGTGAGTTCGGACATCATGAAGTTTCTAAAGTGGCTATCGTGATCAGTGACGATAGCCTGAGGAACACCAAAACGAGCTATGATGTGATTGAATATGAATAATGCTGCGGTCTTTCTGGTGTTGTCAAATGTCGACATCACCTTGGCCCATTTCATAAAATAATCTACGGCTACAATAATGTATCCATGCCCCCTGACCGAGTGAGGGTGACATGTCATGAAATCGATACCCCATTTCTCAAAAGGACCAACGGAGACCATAGGATGAAGAGGAGCAGGGTGTGATCGTATTTTATTGTTGTAGGTCTAGCAAGCGTGGCATTTTTGGACGACAATTATACAATCGTTAAATAAAGAAGGACAAAAATACCCTGTGCACAAGATCTTCTAGGCAGTAGCATACCCAGACATATGACCACCACAGGCTCCAGAATGGCAGTCATTTAGGGCTTTCTCGGCTTCGTCAAACGTGAGGCAACATCGAAAAATGAAGTCAATCCGACGACGATAAAGAGTATCACCGAGGATAATATACTGACGGGCTTGGTAGCGTAGTCGATGGCGGTCAGTACTAGACAAATTGGGCCTGAAAGTCTGGGTTTGGAGATATATGATGATATCTCCATACCAAAGATCATCGAAACTAATCAGGAAAAGGGATTCATCAGGTAATGAATCGGCTGCTACATTTTCCGTCTCAGAGTAGGGAAAGTCACATATCAACTCGAAAAACACTAAGGATTTCTTGGACTTAGCGCGTTCGAATTCTAAGTCAAACTCCTGGAGTATCACAATCCATTTGGAGTATTTTCCCCCTAGCAGTTGACGTGTAAGAATGTGCTGCATAGGGTTACAGTTAGAAATTACCGTAGTCTTGCGAGAGAGGATATAGTGCCAGAAATGTTGAACTGCTTGGACGACTGTCAAGGCCAGTTTTTCAACATGTAAATACTTGGTCTCGGTAAGCGTAAGACTTCGACTCAAGTAACAGATGACATGTTCGTCATGAGAATTATCCTCTTGGATGAGAACCATAGCGATGGTGTAGTCCGAGGCTGCGAGGTAGAGGAAATAATCGCAACTGTAATCAGGTGGGAAGAGAAGTGGGGTACATGTCAGAGACAATTTCAAAGCTTTGAAAGCTTTGTTGGCAGTGGTATCCCATACGTTCTTAGACCCTTTATTGAGCAGTCATGTAAATCCAAGAGTTAGCTTGGCATAGTTCGGGATGAAACGATGAAGAAAGTTTGCCTTCCCTTGCAAACTTTGTAACTGGCGAAGTGAGGAAGGAGGACGGATATTGAGAATCGCCTCGACCTTCAAAGGATCTACCCGGATCCCTTGACGTGAAACAATAAATCCTAGAAGTCGGCCAGATTCGATGCAGAAAACACATTTGTGAGGATTCAAGCGTATATGGTAAAACTGACATCAAAGGAAAATGGCTCAGAGGTGTATTGGATGATCTACACGACGCATGGAATGAGCGGGTAAGTCATCTAGATATGGCTGCACGATGTGCTTGATATCATGGAAGGCGTAAGACATAGCGCGCTAAAAATTTGCACCAACATTTTTTAAACCGAAAGGAAGTTTTCGACAGGCAAAAGTGCTCCAAGGACAAATAAAAGTGGCTTTGTGTTGGTCCATGGGAACGATATTGATTTGATTATATCTGGAGAAACCATCCATCAGAGAGAAGATTTCACTGCCGACACAATCATCGACGAAGGGGGTAGGAAAGTTGTCTTTAGGACATGATTTGTTAATATCCCTATAATCAAAACACACACAAATTGTGCCTTGTTTCTTGTCGATCAGGACAAGATTGGAAACCCAGTCAGTGAGAGCCACCGGGTAAATAAAGCCGACTTTGAGAAGTTTCTCGACTTCAAGCTTGATAGCGGCCACTTTACGTGGGTGGATCGGACGAAGTCGTTGCCGGACGGGTTTAACGTCTGGGTATGTATTGATCTCATGTATCACAATGTCGGGGTCAATACCCAAGATTTCTTCATAGCTCCAGGCGAAGACGTCACAAAATTCTTTGAAAAGTGACTTGTAGGTGACAATTTTGTTAGGGGAACACGAAGCTCCGATATGCACATTTTCGACAATTCCAGGTTTTATGGATATGTCGAGGGGGATGGTGGGTGAGATATTACTTAAGTTCCCTTCATAAAACACATCGTGTGTAGCGTCAGGAACGATAGAAATGACGACAACGGTTGACGGGGTCGAGATTCGTTGGTAACCCTCGATGGTGTGTTGTTCCAGGAAGAGGATGGAATGATGATGTCCATCGTCCGAGGGGGTGTATTCCAGAATATACATAATCATCTCGTTTGTGGGAAAAATGACGCGGAAAGGATATGGAGATAAATCACCAAGAGAGGGGGTAGAAGGGGTTGCCGATTGAATGGCCTGATAGGCGGATTCGACCAGACTCAAAAGCATTTCGTCGTCATAACGAAGATGATTCGTCGGGGTTGGGTATCATCCATGGGTTGTGAGACATAGGGGTTCCGTGAATAGAGGTGGAGATCATGTTGATCGAGGCGACAGACGGATGTGGAACATCGGGTGGTGGGATGGGGAAGGTACTCATTAACGAGGAGTCTTTAAGAAGACCCACACCGATGTTCTNTATCCGATGGGGGGGGGTGTTTGGCAATGAATGGTATGTTGCCGGTACGTACATCCGATTTAAAGAAGGCTAATTGGTCGACGGTAATTACCTTTCCTTGATGTGGGAAACGCACGACACGAAAAAGAGTCAACACAACTTCACATATGGAATCAATCCAACTATGACCAAGTAGAAGGTTGTAATCGAGAGGAGCATCAAAGACCTCCACTTCAACTTGGACCGTTTTGCCTTCTAACGTAATCGACAATGAAGGGAGGACACTGTAAGGCTTAAAACCAGAGCCATTAAAGGCTTTGAGCGTGTTGTGGGATTCAGTCAAAGGAGGAGAGCCGATGGCTTTCCAACATGTAATAGACATGACACACGTCGAGGCACCCTCATCGATAACTGTTCTACAAATGTTTTTGTCGTAGACAATAACTTGTATTTGGAATGCGAGTTGAGGGGGTAACCTTGGAATGTGATCTTCCAAGTAAAAAATTATTAAATTCGTATCCGTTGGGTCGATTCCACCGATAACTTTCAACAATGCCTTTCGTTGTATAGGAAAACTTTGAAGGACTTTGAGGGCTGACATCGCGGATGGTGCTTGAGCCAGATCTTCAACAATACTATAGTTCTGGGCAGCACGTGCATGAGGATTGAAAGCTGATTTTCGAACGACGCCCTTTGGAAGAGGGCAAAGAACTGTGTCGAGGCTTGGTCGTTTGAGATGAAGAGGACCATTGGGTAGGTGGAGTCGTGGGAGATGGTTGGACCAACGAAGAAGGCATCACATCAACCTAATCTTTGGAGGAAGAATAATCTTTGGCTTAAGTTGTAAGTGTGATGTCATTCTTCTTTAAATAACCTGTACACATTAAGACATAGGATGTATTGGAGGGGGAAGGTTGGTCATGAATGACCAATTGGGCCTGTTGTTGAGAAGGGAAGGGTTGTGACAATACGACCGGAGTGGGTGGTTTCATGGTCCCTTGAAGGAACTTAGTAACCTCGGCTTGTCGTGGATAATCCTTAGTGTAGTGATCATCACCACAAATAAGACAAGGGTATCGAGGTTTGCGCTTATCCCTATCGTCAACAAATGGTGTTTTGGTTCTCTCTGCTTGCGAATTATTTTTTTCCTCCTTATTCTTACCCTTTTCCTTTCTGGATTTGTTTTTACCGGTGGGGGTAGATTGAATAGCATTTACCTCAGAAGTCTTGCCGGTGGGAGGGGTAGAAGACAGAGCATTTTGAACATTAGAAGAAATGGGTTTGGGGTTGTTGCTAGAGGTTTGGACAGAATGCAGTTGGGCAAGGAAAGTTCCAATCACATCGTCGGCTGCATGAGAAGCAACATGAGTAGTTGAAGTGGTGGAAGTAGAAGGACGAGGTGCATCAGGGAGTAAATCATAAAGAGTACCCATTTGTGAGTAAACGAGGTCAAGGTATTGAGCACGACTAATGACCTGTTCTTCTGTGACAACTCCACCCATGGCGATGTCACGAATGATTTCGTGAACCACTCTGCCAACAACTGATCGGGAAGTTTAAGTTTGATGAGACGTCATCTCCATCGCCACTCATGAATGTGATCGGAGATATGAGTGGCTTTGGTTTGTTTGAAAGAACTCAAAATCTCGGTCCCTGTTTCATAGCAGATCGGTAACTGGTAGTGGGTGAGGAAAGCCATAGTGAGGGTGTTGAAGTCAGTGAAGAAACCTCATGGTAATTCTATATACCACTTCACGGCGGAACCCGTGAGGGTTCGCTGAAAAAGGCGTAAACGAATAGAGTCATCCATCAAGGAGTTGGATGAGCACCAAAGGTGAAAAGTCATTACATGATTGTTCGGGTCCTCTCTTGGTTTGCCATCAAATTTAGGGATGTTACATGGTAGTTTGGCCGGTATGGCAGGCCATTGAGGAGAGTGACGGATCAGATCATTTAAAATCCTCGACAGATCCGGGCGGTCCAGGGTGGCTAAGAAAGGTAACTGTCTATTCATATGCAGGTACTGGTGACTTTGGGGAGGAAGTCTCGTCGGCAAACCAGTGGGACCATAAGCAGTCTGCATATAATGCGAGGATCTGGGCATATTCGGTTGTTGGTGTGGAGGCAAGTAACTCATAGGGTTGTACCCTTGAAAGGGGGTGTGGGGTTGAGCATTCGAGCCCCAAATAGGATTAGACGTACCTGGATATGGTTGGCCTATATTAGGGGGTATGAAAAAGCTCATTTGAGGTTGTTTCCCCCCAGTTTGTGGAGGATTATGTTGTATAAGATTATTCCAATACTGGGCCAAGGATGGAGGTATGTTTTGTCCATAGGGTGGGGTCGGTGGGTGTTTCCCTCCAATCGGGGGTTTTTGTCCCAATTGGGATTTTTCCTGCAAGGGGGGGTTGAGTTTGGCCTCCTTGGTGAAATTGTCCACCAATAGGGATATGGTAACTAGGTGTGAAAGACGGGATGGTGCCACTAGGATCAATGCCTCCGATAGAGGATGGAGGAGGTCCTCTGAAAGGGGGTGGAGGAAGTGTCGGAATGAAACTGGGAAGATGGTGCCCAGAAGGAATGTGACCACCAGGAGTTCTGGATGTGATTTGCGTAGGTGCAAGAATAGAAGCATTCAACGCACGATATCCGAGTGGAAGTGTTGGGGTGACTCTGGGCGAAAGCAGTGTGCCAATGGGGGCTTGCCTAGCCGCGGTAATCCCGGTGTGAGGACTCGTAGTATCTATTTAATGGACCATTTGTAGAGGGAGAGTCAAGATGTGATCAGCTCGCGGAGCTTCTGTACCAGGAAAATAATAAGCAGTAGTAAAAGGTACTGCGTGTGGATCAGATGTTTCGGGCAACTCAGGTGCGACAGTGATATCAACGCCTGCTCCCGAGCCAAAGAGATCCTGTCTAAAAATGCTAGTAGTCCAAAAAGGGTCTTGACCCTCAAGTCGTAGGAAAGGTCCGGTTGGTGATCCAGAAGACTGAACAACTAAGGCTCCGGAAGAATTCACTCGCACAATACGTCTCTCGAAGTTGGGATGAAGTCGGAAGTCCTCTCGAGAATTGGTAATTTGGAACCATTCTAAAGAGTTAGTTCTTTCCACTTGTGGAGTGGCAACGTCTTGGACTTCACTCTGTTGAGGAGAGCCTTCCGGTTAGTTGGTAGGCAAGGGTTGAGAACCTTCCAGATTTTTTGGGGGTAAGCCTTGCATTCTACGTGAATGACGTGGAGGGTCAATTGTGATTGAGTTAGAAACTTATGAAGGAAATTCTATGGTCAACCTAGGTGAACAAACATCATGCGCTAGTAAAAAATCTAGGAAGCAAAACCAAGAAAACAAGACCTTCTAATTCCGAAGTCACTAGTTGGTGATGAAATCCAACGTTGCGACGACGAGACAAGAAGGGGTTGGGCTAGGGTGGAAAAGTTACGTTGACGACCTGCTTAAAGGACTTACACCTTGGTGCAAGCTCCCACACATAATCATGGGTATACCCTCCAAGGAGTCCAAGTCAGTTTGGCCAACGTCGATTCCAGGTACCGTGAAGACCTGCCCTTTCACAGTCACCTCGTGTAAGGCCCTAAGAAGATAGGCTACTAAGGTTACCACCAACAACAATAATGCCTGGGGGAATAGTCAATAGTCTGATCCACATGCAAGGACAGAGTATCTAGCCCGAAATCAGCTTGATAGGCTTCCACTCATCATTGTGGGTATACCTCCAAGTGACCCCCATAATACGTGCAATCTCTACACCGATATCAACAAAGCAGGGTGAGTAACTCTGTCAATCTCGATGCGACCTCAGGTTTGACCCTTGTGTGAGAAGGGTTTCCCAGGACAAAATGCTGCAAATGGAATTTGACACTCCTTATCACAAGATACTATTGTGTGTTTTGTGCTTTGGAGAGTGT
>SNQJ01S0073101.1:42994-55870 GCA_010110895.2 Picea sitchensis | reverse complement strand
TTAGTTTTTGTTTAATTCTTGTTGATAGTTTAGTTGTTTCTTTCTAACCTTTTACCATACAGCTGTCATGACTAGCAGAGCCCAACTAGGCATGTAAGCACTCACTTTTTGCTCACACATCGACGAAAAGAGTGCAAACACCCTTCACTGAGTGGAATAGGGTTATTCCGAGGGAAAGTAGTGAACCTATGTGGAAGGCTCAATCAGATATCTATGAATGCTAATAAAACTTCAACAGAAGAATATTTTGAGATTATCAAATTTATTGAGGACAACGCCCCATTTACTATGTTACTTGGAAATCCTTGGATTGAAAGAGATCAAGCCAGAAAGAAGGAAGAATATTTTTTTTAGAACAACAGGGACAAGATTTAAAAGACTTCATGACGAGAAGGATCGCACAATTTATTGAAGAATAGGAGAACAAATCGAAGCTATATCACACTAGGAACCCAGATGTCAAAGTTATCAGAACACCAGAGGACTCATGGAAGACTGAAGTTTCTATCTCAGATAAAGAAGAGATGTTATACCTAAACCCTAAGAAAGAACCTCAACAACACGAAGTAACTATATCCAAGGAAAATAAGAGCTAGAACGGGAAAATAACTACTAAAATGAAGCTCACTAGAAAGAAAGCTAGAAAGTTAAGTAAGAAGAAGGCAAATATTGAAAAGTTGTAGGAGATTCCATATAGAACATCACAGAAAGAAACCTTGCAGAATGGGAGCTTCGTCAAGATATCAGAAAAATGACCTATGGCACTTCGTCATGATGAAGCGATATAGCCATTGGATCGATATACCCATTCGACTTCCTCCCCGAATAAACATAAAAGTATTAAAGGATCATCACTAGAACATTGGACCGCACCATAACAGACAGATCAACGTTAATGGAAGCTTCATGCCCATTGCAAGTAGACCATTTCTGAATTTCTTATCTAGTTCATGCAACCATGCATGAAGAACACCTTTGACAAATGAGAATTATAAGCCTACTGAATAGTAGTTGTATACAATGGTCATTGTGATCTAGTTGGTCATCCTAGTACAGTATCTAAGATCATTGTGAACCCCGACTAATTTTTCTCTCCAAGCGCATATGTTCGACGAATTTAGCGCAGCTGAAGAATATTCAAGAGAGTTACTCTTTAGCCTTAGAAATGAAAGAGTCATGTCATAACAAGTCTTGTCTACAAGTTTACATCCATCCTCAATGAGAGGAGTGCAATCCTCCCCGTCGACTGCTCGAGTAGGAACATCCTGAGTTCGTGCAGAATGTAGAACCAAACATAAAGATGATATGGCCAATGCGAGGTTGGTTCCATCCATCCTACCTTCTTACATACCACCTCTGAGCGGTGTGATCAACATAGACAAAATTCCTAGAAACTTCGAGTACACTCTAGTCACTACGTACCTACCGAAAGGGGTATGCACAGTCCACGCAGATCAAGACAATATTGCAGCATTGAAGTTTAGTGACTTCAACCTGGGGGATTATAAATTATACAACACACTTGCCCCATACAAGTACCTAACCAGAACCAAGGGAAAGAACTCAAAGATCATCCCTCAACAATGGACTATGAACCTCGTGCAGTCCACTCTGTTGAACGTCATGAAGATCCTACATTTCGGACATCACCAAGAAGTCAATGCTTGTGTTAAGCTACTCCTAGCAAGCTACCACAGAGGATACCTATCGTTGAACCATCGCATCATAGTTTATCCAACGCTGATCAATAGGATCATAGGTCTTAGCATGCAGGGCCCTAATCCCCATGACTACTATCCTAGAAACACCATAGACCGCGCTCTTCTTAGAATATCAAAGAAGCTTATGGAAATGTTGAGAAAGGACCACGAGGCTACAAGGTAGCCTCTATTCAGAGTGGCACAGTGTGCCTTTCATGTCAGTTGATCACAGGGAAGCTCATTTGCAAGAATCGATCCACGCAAGCATTCGAATTTGTAGTTGACCTCACAGGAAAGTGCACAGAGGGACTATAGATCAACTGGGCAAAGTACCTGGTGAATCAACTAGAGATCGATTGCAGAGAAGCCCATGATCATGGGAATCTTGTTAGTTATGGATTTCATTGCATGGGAGCTACCAGAAGATGCAACCTTCCCGGATCTCGACCCTTTTGAGACCTTATCCATGAAGTTCAGTACCTTATGGTACTCGAATGATATAAGTAAAATATGGAAATCCAATGCTGTATTCCATGCCTACTACAATCATTTGAAGCACACCATCCAGTCTGAGCCTCGGATAACCCCAAATACCCTCTTTAGGTTCATGCCCTTAATGAATTTCAATGCGAACCACCACTTCATTTACATAACAGCACGCACTGATGAGAACAAAGAGTAGTTACAGTCTTATTATAAGATGACAAAAGAAGACCTGGAGGAAATCACCAAGAAATGGTTAGCAAACCTCCCTGTTTCAGCAGACCCCACAGAATTGTCTAACATCAACAGCCCATAAGCTGTGTAGGATACACTTGGGCCCAGTAAGATGAAGAAAACAACAAAGATGAAGAAGGATGAGGAAATACAGGATATAGACAACATATCTATAACGACTGCATCCATTTCACTTGAGCAAGAAGGTAATCATGAAGAAGTCGAATAGAGGCCAGAAGATGAAGAGGACTCGTCGAAGAAAAGAAAGGTTTCACCTCTTAAACCTTCCTCCCAGAAGAAACCTAGAACCCCTGTAACCAAGATGAAGACCACACTGACCCCAGATGACTTTAGTTTCCTCGTCGCCACTATGAACGAAGCTATAGAAGAAATAACAGAAAATAAGGAAGCCAAGCAAGAGGCAATGTACAATAGAATTGAGAGCGAGCTCCAAGGAGTGCAACAGGCACTTCGGTCTAGCCACCCAGTCTCCACTGCGCCCCGACGAGAAGGAAAAATAGAAGAGGTAGATGAACTAGTTCAACTATGCAAGATTTCTACCACAGTCGAAGAACGCCTTTGGAAAGAATGGGAAGAAACCATGCAGGCCACCCAGGCCTTAAAGCAAGCATAAGTGGAAATCATTGGGCAACGTCGAACTACGAAACAAGAGAGGGACTGTCTCCAAGCAAAATTGGAAGAAGATAGAGTGAATATCCAAAAGGAAAAGGACCAGTTGCTTGAAAAGTAGATTAGGATCAAATAAGCAGTCAACAGAGCATTTTTCTCTATGACTGGCTTAGAGAAGAAAATAGAAGAACCCTTAGAACACCAAGTGATGAATCTTGCTGAAGTTATTCAACAACTTCAACAAAGAGTCATAGAATTAGAGCTTCAAACCATACCAAGTACCCCACAAGAAGAACGTGACCAACAAGAAATGACTTCCCAAAGCACAATAGAAAGGATTAAATCACTCACTGAGGAATGAAAATAGTTAAGTAGCAGAAGTGTGCGGATACATGAGAACCTAACCGAGAATCATGAATTACACAAATTGGAGTCCCAACTCCAAGAGGCGAAGCATGAAGCTGAAAATCTATAGGTGTAGTTGAAGGCCCTATCACCCATAGAGAAAATGAAACGGTATTTCGAGCAGTGCATAGCACAACAACATATCCATATAATCTAGAGCAACGTAATGGAAGTAACTCAGCAACTTCAACCTTTGCAGAATAAGGAATGTCAACTATTTATAGAGATCGAGAACCAAGGAACATAGCTGGAACAGGTCATAAATTCATCACAACAATGCCTTTAAGGGATGGTGAATGTCACACTCATCCAGGAGTTCATCGAGCAAGAAGCAGTTGCAATGAAGCAGGTTGAAGCAACTCGAGCCAAGCTCAAGGCGCTCGAAGCAGAATTGATCAGACCTGAGTGACTCGAGACGAGTCACATGTGAGTGTTGGGGGTCTGTTGGCCCTTGACCAAGTTGTGGGAGATACTTGGTCATATTTGACCATTGTGGGACTTCGACGCCCTATCAAAGGAAGCATGCAATACAAAGTAGATATCACGGGATCTAGGTCCACTTTGGGCCCCTTTTTAGGGTTTGGGTTAATGTAATGGGAAAGGGTTGTCGGCCCGTGGGTTTACCCATGGTTAGGCACACTTTTGTATGTATAAATAGATGTATATGAAAGGTAGAAGAGAGTTGATGGATTAGTGCTAGTAATTAGATCTGTGTGATCAAATGTGGATTGTAAATTCTCTATGCATGATTGTAAGAGACTTGCAGAGCTCAATGCAATTTGTAGGAGGAGGTTGTGAAAGGATTTGTACTGAAGTGCAAGGAAGAAGGATCTAGCGAGATGCGTAGATCTTCTGTCCTGTGTGGAGTAAGGGTTGTTGAGGCTCTGTACTATAACTACTTGACCGAGATAATAAATAAGAAGAGTTGGTGGATGTAGCCCTAGGGTCGGGCTGAACCACATAAATCTGTGTGTGACGCTTTGTGCTTGATTCAATGTGTTTACTTCTTCTTCTGCTAAGTGATTTGATATTTGTAGGAATATGTGTTTATACTTTGTTCTCCTAGATGTGTATGAATGTTAGATCTGATGTGTACGAAGATGCTTAGTGTTGATCTACTGGGTTTGATATAGCTTATTGTTTCTAAGTGCTTGAATACTATAGATTAGTGTGAATGTTGTGAAGCTGTGTCTTATAAGCGAAGTGGTTATTCAATAACCACTTCGCTTATAAGACAGAGTTTCACAACATTCACACTAATATATAGTATTCAAGAACTTAGAAACAATAAGCTATATCAAACCCAGTAGATCAGCACTAAGCATCTTCGTACACATCAGATCTAACATTCATATACATCTAGGAGCACAAAGCATAAGCATATCTTCCTACAAATATCAAAGAACTTAGCAGAAGAAGAAGTAAACACATTGAATCAAGAACAAAGCATCACACATAGATTTACGTGGTTCACCCCCATCTTGGGGCCATGTCCACCAACTCTTCATATTTATTATCTCGGTCAAGCAATTATAGAACAGAGCCTCAACAACCCTTACTCCGCACAGGATAGAATATTTGCACATCTCGCTAGATCCTTCTTCCTTGCGCTTCAACACAAAGACTTTCACAACCTCCTACAACAACTTGCACTGAGCTCCACAAGTCTCTTACAATCATGCACAGAGAATTTACAATCCACATTCGTTCACACAGATCTAATTACTAGCACTAATCCATCATCTCTTTTCTACCTTGCCTAGACATCTATTTATACATACAAAAGTGGGCCTAAGGGTGGGTAAACCCATGAGCCGACATCCCTTTCCCATTACATTAACCCAAACCCTAAAAAGGGGCCCAAAAGTGGACCGAGATCCCATGATCTCTGCTTCATCTTGTGCACTTCCTTCAATAGGGCATCGAAGTCCCAAAACAGTCAAATATGACCAAGTATCTCCCACAACTTGTTCAAGGGCCAACAGTCATCCAAGTATTTATCTAGATAGGCCACAACCATAAGCATAAAGTGCAACACTTAGAGAGGTCTGATATGGAATCGAATCAAGCAAGCAAGAAAAATCAGTTTTCAGTGGCTGGGATTCTAGGTGGAGTTTAGATTGGTGGTTCACGGGTACTCAGAATCTAAAATTTTCTTGAAGTTTAATTCCGAGGCAAAGGCCTGATATCTAAGGTCGAGCAAAGATTTAATCTGGGTCATAGATTTCATTATGAGAGATCAACGGTGGATAATAATCATGGGAATCGGGAGTTCATAACATTGTTAAAGTTGTTCGTCAAAGATACGAACTCCCGAAACTTGAAATCAGTAGGAGTCGTTCGATCCAGCACGATGTGTGGCACCAAATCCAAACTACTGAGAAAGTCATTTTGGGTAAACTCAAGTGAGGATGGCGCAAATTTCATGAGTCCCAAAATTCTGAAATGATGAAGTACCGAAGTGTCGATATTTATATGGGTCATCGGATTCAAAGGGGTGCATGGCACCTGATCCGAGAAATTGTGATTTCATGACTCGGGGGTTTTTGTATGGAGTGCGATGCACGTTCATGAAATGTGAAATCACGAAGAGACCAAGAGTTGGACCCATGTTCACAGCCCCAGCTTTCTTGGAGTGATGGAAAGGGGTTGCGCCAAAGGCTAAAAGCACCCATGTTGGTCATAGAAGAAGAGTTGTGTGGCTTCGAGGTGCCTGAATTGACTCGAAGAAGTCATGAGCTTCGCCTGGAACATTCAGGAGTGTCAAGCCTCATCCCATTCCCAATGAAAGTAGTTAATGAAAGTGTGGGAGGTGGTTGAAACCTAGTTTCACTACATAAATGGAAGGTCTGCCCGAGGGGTCTGAGTTGTCAGCCCATGGTACTCCTATGGGAAAATTTTCCTGCAAATCCCATACTGATCTAAGTTCATGTCTGATAGAGGGATGCATGTGCATACTGACAAAAGAAGATGCAGATGCAAAGTTTTGATTGTAATGGCCATGCCACACTACTAGTGGTGGCGAGTTGTTTTGAGTATAAATAGTTAGTTTTGATATCTTTTTATGGTCGATGGTAGAGCCAAGCTCCCGATTTGTAAAATTTTAATGAAGCCTCTAGTTCTCTGGTTATGTGTTTCCATTTGAGACTTCTTTTTTAATGACAATCATCTTTATTTTCATCTCTATTTCTTTTGATACTGAAGGCTCGGGCATGGAGGATCCATTCAAGTTGTTGTAACCATATTGTGATCTATGTTTGATTGCAGTATTGCTATAGTGTTTTCAGATTCTTGAAGTTTTGGATCCAAGAGGATCTTATATTCGAAGATTTTCCTCCTTAGGTTGCTGGAAGACCGGATGTCCGTAGAAGACATTTACATTTTCTCCTTAATTTATTCCTCCTACTCGCCCTTACTCCAACTTACTATCTGAAGTTAGATCAATACCTCATTTGCCTATGCATACCAGCCCAGTTTTCTGAGTTGGAGAAATATCATCCTGAGTTTTCATCCATTAGACCCCCCTTAAATTTATTCATTGTGACATAAAAACTGATGGGTACTAGGCTTACCTTTGCCGCAATCCAGAGTTGACTTCTAGTGCTAACACTTGGTATTAATGTGTCTATCATGCCAAGAATTATGCCTTTCTTTCTCAACTGACTGATGAAAGTCTGCTAAAAATCTAGTCTCTTCAATTTCATGGAATTCCATGAGCCTCTGCGGAACTGATTCATCCTCCAACATGTTTGTAATATGTGCAATGTACAAACTTGTAGTAATGAATTCTGTAGGTACCAAAACCTATTTCCCATAAACTAGATAGAATGGAGTGTACTTGTGGAGTTTCTTTGTGGTTGTTCTGTAAGCCCATAACATTGTTGGAACTCTATCATCCCAATCTTCCCTGTTTGTGCAACATACCTTTGTTAATCCTCTCTCCAAAATCTTGTTAAATGCTTCTACTTTTCCATTGGCTTGGGGGTGGTAGGGACTAAGTTTATGATGTTGGATCAAGAACTATGTTGTAAGCTTTGCTATTGTACTACTGATGAAATGAACTCCCTAATCACTGGTTAGACTCCTAGGAAATCCAAACTGAGTGATAATATTTTCAAAAATGAACCTAGAAACAATATTAGTCGAAAAATCCTAGACAACTGCTACCTCAGCCCAATGTGTAACGCAATCAGTTGCAGTAATAATATACCTAGCCTTTGAATGCTTAGTTGTGGGATTGATCAACCCAATGAAATCAACTATCCACTTCTCAAATGCTTGTAAAGCTTGAACTAGCTGAAGATTTAATTCATCTCGTTGTGATGACTTACCCACGCTTTGACAGACATCACATGATCTAGAATATGCATTTTCATCCTTGAAGAGAGTGTCCCACCATAGTCCATCTTGGAGGACTTTCTATGTGGTGGCCTTTCCTCCAACATGACCTTCCGCAATTCCACTCTGGCACTCTCACAGTATGTCTTGTCTTTCATGATATAAGATGCATCTCCTGAGGATACTATCTAGTCCCTACTTATGCAATTTCCCTTTAATCAATTGATATTATGATACTCTAACCACCATATGACATTTCTGAGTTGTGGAGTACGTTTCTAGGAAGGCCCCTATACTTAAAAACACTGATATATCTTTCGAGTATTCTGGTATGGCCTCAACCCGGAACATGTCTGCATTCGGGATATGATCATCAACTTCTCCGCCACTTTCTCTTGACTCTAATATTGATAGGTGATCCATCCCGATGTTACATCTTCCAGGCTTAATGATCACTTCAAAAGAAAATTCATGAAACAATAGCAACCACCGACAGATACTTCCTTCCAACAAAGGTTTGTTAACTAGATATTTTAATGTAGAATGATTGGTAAAGAACTTAAAATGAAATCCTAACATATAATGTATAAACTTATGAAAAGCATAGATCATGGATAAACCCTCCCTTTCTATGGTTGTATACTTTTGCTCAACTTGCAACAATTTCCTGCTAGCAAAATAGATAGGATGATCCATGTCTCCATCTACTGGTTGCACTAAGATGGCTCCCAAAGAAATACCCTATGCATCTACATGCATATGAAATTCGTTTTCCCAGTTTGGAAATATCAGAATAGGTGTCTTGTTGAGATTCTCCTTTAAGATCTTGAATGCTTTATCACACTCTGGGGTCCAATGGAACACTTCTACCTTCAATAGATTTTCCATAGGTGCATTAATGTTTGCATATCTTCTAATAAACCTGCGATAGTACCCTGTGTGCCCTAGCATGGAGTGAAACTAGTTAGCACTCGTAGGTGGCAGCATGTTCAAAATAACCACAACTTTTGCTAGCCCTACTAGTACTCCTTCTCAACATACTATGTGGCCTAACAAATTTCCATGTGGCACATAGAAGATACACTTTATGAGGTTCAACGATATATAAAATTCTCTACATCTATCAAACATCATATGTAGTAGTGCTACATGTTCCTTGAGTAGGCTGTATACCATCCAATCATCCATATAAACTTCTATAAACTTGTGAATAAATTCTTGGAAGTCTTCTATTACAATCCGAGAAAAAACTACAGGGGTGTTCTTTAGGCCAAATGGAATCACGTTATATGCAAATGACCCCCATTTTGTTATAAATGTGGTCTTATTTTTGTCTTCTTCAACAATCCTTACCTGGTGATACCCCGAACATCCTTCTATAAATGAGTAATATTCTTTCCCCACAACCTGTTCTAGCATGTCATCCATAAAAGGTGTTGGGAAGGGGTCATGCACACAAGAATATTTAAGGCTTACATAGTCCACACAAACCATAATGTCCTTTGTTCCTTTCTTTCTCTAGATGACTATTGGGCTAACCCATTCTTCTTCCTCCACTGCAAAAATATGTCTAGCTTCTAGCATCTTGTATATTTTCTTCTTAACGTTCTCTTTCACTCTAAGGTTAAGGTGATATGGCCTATGTATTAAAGGATTTGATCCTGGTTTTAGTTCAATTTTTATCTCTCCCATAGTTCCTTTAATCCCTTTTAGCTCTGAAAATTTATTTGGGAACAAGTATTCATACTCTCACAACGTGCTATGTATTTCCTGACTAGTCTTCTCATCCCAATAGTCTCCCACCATAGCTATATTCGGTTGATCTATGGTCCCTATATTGACTTTGCGCAACTTTAATGGGTGATTATAAGAACCATCATTCTGACTAGGTATGATGTTCTAGATTTATTTTCTCCCTTCTATCTCCTTGATGGCTAAGTTTCTCAATTCTTCTAAATCATCCAGGCTTTCCAAATCCTTCTCAATCTTATAACATTATATAGGTCTCTCGTCCAAATTTAGGTTAAGGTTGGAGTGAAGTTCTTGGCTATTCCTTGTGCATATCACTAGGTTTGATTTTTGTTTATCAGTATTTGTAAAAATGAATTCTTTAATTCTTTGCAGGACTACTTTAAGCTCAGGGTACTTACTTGTAAATGAGAAGTCCTTGAAAAAGTGATCTACCAACATTTTCTAGTCACTGGTTTGTCTTCTGGTTTCTTCATGCATGAACTAAGATTTCAAAATTGGACCTAGTGAATGGGGAAATAATTGAACACATAAGTGAGATGGTATTTCAACAACCTTCCACTGTGTCATGCATTGTTCAATATGTTCTTTAGGATTAGACTATCCATTGAACAGTTGCACAACTTGGAAATCCATCTGCATCTCTGGTTCCAGCTGCTCTTTATCTTGAAATCTATATTTGATAGCTTGCTTCACATCGTCCCAATTTTCAACTAAGGCTTTGTGATTGGCCCACCATCTGGAAGGGGTGTCCTGGAGAGTTAAATCCAATACTGAGATCCTTTGATCCTCCATTACCTTTTATTCCATGCTAACCAAAAAATTGTCAATTCCTGAGGTACCATCATATATTGGGTGTTATCTGACCTCGGTTCCAACCCTTCTAGTTGCTTTGACAATTGTGCATCTTCTTGAAAATATTTCATATGATCCTTGTTTCCAACTATCAAATGCCAATTCTGAATATTCATCTGTTGATTGTATGCTCCTCCAACTTACAAATCCATCAGCCATAGGATATATGTAGTCTTCTCTCATTCCTATTGTTATAGTGTACCATTGATCCAAGTCTTCTCCCTCCATATTTTTGTCTGTGGGATCCGTGTATCGAGGGCCTACATACAAATCCAAGGGTTGAACTACTTTTATTCCATCTGCCTCAAATTTCATAGTGTCTTTCTTTATGTCAATCACTGTATAGTTGTCATAAGAAGGGATGATTTTAAGGATGAAAATTTATTTTAAAATGTAGAAACCTTGGCGAATCTTGCTAACCCTTCATATGCCAACTATAAAATGTTTGGCAATATTTTTATAAAAATATTCAAATTTCTAAGGATTTTATATAGTTTGTATAATTTTTTGGCAATTTTTAAGGTAAAATAATTTTATCCTATAGAATTTGGGTGAATCATTTTTAGAATAGAGAATCTTTTTTGGGAAAAACCATGGAAAATTAGCCCATGAGCGAAATTTATCCCCTAAAATCATCCATGGTCATAAGCCCAATCAATACCAAGTATTGTAGGATAAGGGTCCTTATCCCCCATGATTTCGATTGCCTCAAAGTCAACTACAATATTCACTCCCACAACATCTATTTCCATATTCTATAGTCTTCTTATTGGGAAAATACAATATTGATTTGTCGTTATTATCTGGACAGGGGAATATGTCAACTGGGGTTTTCCTAAGGCTTCCCAAGTCTTTTTAGGCAATATATTAACATCAGATCCTAGATCTAACATAACATCCTTAATCTCAAACTCATATAGTTGGGCTACCAATCTAAACTCTTTTCCAGTTCGTACTTTCCTTCTTTACACTCTCTGAGTATTATTCTTAGGAAGATTAGTCCTTATTCGTGTTTCTGGAGATTCTTCATTCCCTAGAAATAGGTACAATGCATTGTGAAACTTCTCTGTCGACTGGTCATTCCCAAGAATATAAAAAATAAATGAAACCAAAGTTCGACTACATTTTGTGGTTGCTCAGGTTGTCTCATCATGACTACATGGTTTCTAGGTGCAAGGGTTGAAGCAAGGACTTGCACGATCCTAGGGTAAATGATAGGTTTATGGGGTTTCTCTTGCGTCTCAGGGCCAGGGATATTATGAAATACTTCTATGGAATTTTTAAATAATAACTTATGTTTTAGAGGATTGTACCTGTCCTCCTTAGGTGTTGCTTTATGGATATTAGGAAAATTGTCAGCATCTGCGCCAGTCTTTTCCCCTCCTCGAGTAATGATATTAAGGTTGGGAAGTTTCCCTCTAATAAATCTCTTTATATATAAACTGATGAGGTTATTTCCTTGTTGACGTACCCTATCCTCCCATTTTTCAATTAGTTCTTGGCAGTATTCAGTTTGGTGCCCATTGGTTTTGTAGTGAGAGCACCATGGTCATCTAGGATGAGGACAATATCTATCCATGTGGCCTTACTCATCATAGTTGTAGCATCTACTTGGTCCTCTTCCCCAAGTTATTCCTCCTCTGGAGTCTCCTCCATATCCACCTCCTTGACCTCTTCTTGATCCCTGATGGGTTTCATTCACCTTGAATGTTGTTCGATCCAGCCTATCCGCAAGTGCATCCAGTGCTCTACATTGATTGGTAGTATGTGTGGTAGATGCAAAAAAATCACAGTGCACAATATTTGGTACTGTTGAATACTTATAAATAATGGGGCATTGTCTTGGCCCATGCCCATGGATTCAGAAAATATCGCAATACTCAACTGCTGGAACTGCTTGATTACTTGAAAAAACATGATTTGGGGTGGGGTTATGGAATGGTAAATTCGCAGATACTTGCGCAAATCCTCCCATGGGTCCTTGTTAAGCCCTAATATTGGCCCATTACCCATTAATTGGGGCATATTAGATTAGTAATGTTATTTTATTTATGTCAGCTTTAGTCCATTAGTTGTAATTATACCTCCTAGTCTCCTATATATACCAAGGAGACATTTTCATTTTGAATCATCTTATACTTGAACATTTAAGTGGGGTAAAAGGAGGTTTCCCCATTGAAGAGGCTTATTATCTGAAATTATCTCTTTGTCAAGGCGTTGAGTACTTTTCCTGAGTTTTTTCTATGCTATATTGATGTTTGGTTCTTAACATATGGTATCAAAGCTCAAGGTCTTGGGGTTTCGCTGCTACATCTGAGACACCGTGGAATTTTTGCTATAAATTTTTTCTACAACATTTCAGAAGGAACGTCTTTGAGGTTATTTAGCATACGGATCAAGGTACGTTGGGTTCAAAATTTAGCTACTGAGGCCTTATACTTTCGGATATATATCCTGTACAAGATAGGGTTTTGGAATCATC
>SNQJ01S0073101.1:32215-42984 GCA_010110895.2 Picea sitchensis | reverse complement strand
CTTGTACTTGAACATTTAAGTGGGGTAAAAGGAGGTTTCCCCCTCGAAGAGGCTTATTATCTGAAATTATCTCTTTTTCAAGGCGTTGAGTACTTTTCCTGAGGTTTTTCTATGCTATATTGATGTTTGGTTCTTAACAATCCTGATGAAGGTCCCATCAGAGTCTAATGAGGCCCCATTCCCCTCATTCGTGGAAATTCATTCACCAAATTTCCTTCTGTGTAACATCTGGTACACTAGACCTGTCGTCGTCCTGGTCTAGGTATCGTCAATTCTTGAATCTTATCTGTAAGAATTGATATATTCCCTTGTAGTTGTGCCAAATTTCCATCTGTTAGGGGTCTGTCCACTCTCAGGCTCCCCAGATATCCCTCCATGGATTCAATCTTCATTGATTTTTCCAAAGCATATGTCAAAGTGGCTATCTATTGTTGCGTTAACATAATTTGTGTCAAAGGTAGCAATCCATGAATATAAAATTATCTTGTTCCTCATGAATTGGATGCACTAAACTCCCTATAGCATATTTAAACTTCTGTCTATATTCCTAGGTTGATTCACCTTCCCTTTGTTGAATCTCGTGCAACTTATATTGAGCCTGTTGTTTTGACTAAGGTATCTTAAACTCTGCTATGAACGTTTTCCATACCTGGTCAAGTGTGAATGATTGACCTTGCATTCCTGGCACTCCTGGCTCAATAACCTTCATGTAACATTTGAGAGAATGACCTCTCAAGGTAGTCTAGAACTCCACCAATTTATTCGCATCTGGAGTCCCTCTGCACCTCTAGATTGCTTCACATAAGGACCAATGTTTCTCAACATCTTCATCTCCCTTACCCCAAAATTTTGGGTATTGAGTAATCGAACCTTCTGTGTTACCAACCATTTCTGATCTTACTGCTCTTATCAAAATAAAACCTAATGGTCCTAGTTGTGACCTACTGGGGGATCATGATATCCTCCCAGTACTCGCGCTTCCTATTTATGACTGACTAATTAGTTGTACTAGAACATAAATAGCATAAGAAGGTAGTATAGAATTTACCACTTGTATAGAAGAAACTTGGGGTATAGGTTATTCGAGGTTGGTTCCACTAGCTTTGGGGAGGGTTTCTTTGATCTGGAGGGTCTCGTTCTCATCCTCTGGAGTGGTCTCTTTAGTCGTATTCCTGATCTTTCCTAGAATCAGGGATGAATCTTGTCTTTCTTCTTCAAGATCCAGGATGGATTCCTTCTCCCTTGCTTCTACACCTTTGCCTTCACATCCACCCTCTTAGGGACTTCTTTCTCTCTATGCTTCTCTCTCACTTAATCTTTGACTGGCCAGTATTTCCTATATTCTCATTTTTTTCAACTCTTCCATCTATCCTTCCTCTACTTCTCCTGGTATGACTTCTTTCCACAACTTGTCAGACTAATTTACTTCTTTCTTTATCTTACCGTGCCACCACTTCTCAACTATGGCGCATCTTTTCAAGGCTCTCTCATCTCTTGAGTCCATTTCTTGCCACTCCCTCCCATTTTTCAAAGAACCCTCTCCCCTCTCTCAGGCCATGAATCCACCTCAAAATCACCCCACCTCAAGTGAGGGTGTTTATGATGCCATCTCAGTTAGGGACATAGTCAACATCCCCTCTTCTATCAATAAAACCTTGATCCATAGGGGGATTTCTCTCAGCAGTCTTCCCCTTGTGTATTTCTTGAAATCCACTTCTTCCCATGAAAAATATTGGTGATTCTCAGCTACAAACTCAATAATGTATCCTTCTAGTGTTGTCTTGAACCAAAAATTGATTACTTTTGTTACTGGAATATCCAGTCGATGAAGTGATGCGATATTTCCTGTATTGAAAGCCTAGGTCTTCTTGACTCTTTCTTGGAATTCTGGAGCTTCTTGGAGCCTATATATCCAGTGGAAAATTTCTTCCGGGAACTTAACCCAGAATATCTTGTACTGATCACTCGATATTTCTGAGTAAAATACTACCTCCCATGTATCTTTCATAGATTTTCCTCTCAGATCCACATCTTTCCATAAGAAGGCATCAAAATTTCTCCCCCACCAGTGGTGAATATTATATCTGAGAATCCACGGAAGAATTATCCCTACAGGTTCCCTTTTAATGTAAGTCCCGACAATGGAACCATTTTGTTGGCATGGAATTGATCATACCAGGGTCCTTCTCAGGTTACCAGCAAAAGGTACCATGTAGTCTAGAGAGCTAGCATTTTCATCTCCTCTGAAGAGAAGAAGTCTCACCTGAAGAAAAACCAATACAAAAGGATAGGGAAGGGTAAGAAGAATACTTAGGTGGGCTCCCAGAATCTTCAAGATTCACAGTGATCTTGTGGAAGATAAACTAACTACATAACAGATATGAACTCATGCATACTCGAACTAAAGATACTTAGGTTGCGAAAATAATTCATACACAGAGATATCATATGGATCCCATCAAGAATAAATAAGTACTGTAAAGTTACAATGCATAAGCATAGACACAAAATGACATTATATTTCAAAATTTTGAATCCTTCTTCATCTATTATCTTAAAAAATTATCGAATACAATCTCATAGATACAAATTAGTACTCTATTACATAATTTTGACTCTAGAATCATGTCACAGAGCTATTTCTACCCAAAATTGTGTATAGATTGCAATTACAAAACCTTTTCTCAACTAAACCCAACAACAACATCTGACTAACAATAGAAAAACCCAACCTATCCATGCTAGCCAACCCAACCCAACCCTTTTACAATAGTATTCATCTGATGTATAGGCTAAGTAGGATCTTTTGGCTTTGGGATTGCATGCTTCCTTGTTCTATTGTAACTTATTTTGGTTTGTTGGTCTTGTGTTGTCGCTTTCCGCAACCGATTTTTGTTTCTTTTACTTGCTCCACTGTCCAAGTTCTTCTATAGCTTGCGAAACTTGTATTAAAGAAAAAATCAGACTTTAGTCCTTCCTGTGCAGTTCCAAATCCAAAAACAAAGGGCCCAACACTAACCACCATATGACATTTTTGAGTTGCAGAGTATGTTTCTGGGCAGGCCTATGTACTTAAGAAGGCTACTATGTGTTCTAGGTATTCTGGTATGTCCTTAACCTAGGATAGGTCTGCATCTAGGAGATAATCATCGACTTCTCTACCACTTTTTCCTCACTCTAATCTAGATAGGTGATCAGGCCCCACATTTCATCTTCCATGTTTAATGATCACTTCAAATTAAATTTCCTAAAATAGTAACAACCATCGACAAATTCTTCCTTATAGAACATGCTTGTTAACTAGATATTTTAACGCAAAATGATCAGTAAATAACTTAAAATGATATCCTAACAAGTAATGTCTAAACTTCTGCAGAGCGTAAATCATATCTAAACCCTCCCTTTTTGTGGTTGTATAGTTGCGCTCATCTTGTGACAACTTCCTGCTAGAAAAATAGATAGGATGATCCATGGCTCCATCTATTGGTTGCACTAAGATGGCTCCCAAGGAAATACATAATGCGTTTACATGCACATGAAATTCATTTTCCCAGTTCGGAAATATCATAATAGGTGTTGTGTTGAGCTTTTCTTTCAGGACATCGAACGCTTTATCACACTTTGGCATCCATTGGAACACTTTTGAATTCATTAGTAGATTTTCCAGAGGTGTAGTAATGTTTGCATACCTTATGATAAACATACAATAGTACCCCATGTGCCCCAGTGTGGAGTGCAATTGTTTGGCGCTCATAGGCGGTGGCATGTTCACAATAACCACAATTTTGGTTGGGTCCACCAATATTCCTTCTCGGCATACTATGTGGCCTAAACAATTTCCATGTGGCACACAGAAGATACACTTCCTGAGGTTCAATGATATCTTCAATTCCCTACATATATCAAATATCAAACGTAGTAGCGCTACATGTTCCTTGAGAATAATGTATACAGTCCAATCATCCATATAAATTTCTATGAACTTGTGACTAAATTCTCGGAAAGTTGCTATTACAATCTGGGGAAAAATCGCAAGGGAATTATTTAGGCCAAATGGCATCAAATTATATGAAAATGACCTCCATTTTGTTATGAAGGTGGTCTTACTTTTGTCTTATTCAACAATTCTCACTTGGTGATACCCCAAAAATCCATCTGTAAATGAGTAATATTCTTTCCCCGCAACCTGTTCTAGCACCTCATTAGTAAAAGGTGTTGGGAAAGGGTCATGCACATAGGTCGACTTAAGGCTTTTGTAGTCTACACATACCCTAATATCCTTTGTACCTTTCTTTCTCTGGATGACTATTGGGCTAACCCATTTTGCTTCTTCCACTGGAAAAGTAAGTCCAACCTCAAGCATCTTATCTATTTCCCTCTTAACCTTCTCTTTCACTCCGGGGTTAAGACGACGTGGTCTATGATTTATAGGCTTTGATCCTGGTTTTAGTTCAATTTCCATCTCTCCCATAGATCCTTTAATCCCTTTTGGTTCTGAGAACATCTTTGGGAATAAGTCCTCATACTCCTGCAACATGCTATGCATTTCTTGGCTAGTTTTCTCATCCCATTAATCTCCCACCATATCTATCTTAGGTTTCTCTATAGTTCCTATATTGAATTTACTCTACTTCAACGGATAATTATAAGAACCATCATTTTGGCTGGGTATGGTGTTTTGAATCTCTATGCTTCCTTCTATTTCCTTAATGGCTAAGTCTCTCAATTCTTCTAAATCATCCGAGTTTTCCAAATCCTTCTCAATCTTATAACATTCTATATGTGTTTTGTCCAAGTCTAGGTGAATGTTAGACTGAAGTGCTTGTATATGCTTTGCACATACCACAAGGTCTGATTTCTTTTCACCAATATCAGTAAAAAGGAATTCTTTAATTCTCTGTAGGATTATCTTAAGCTCATGGTACTTGTAAACGTGAAGTCCTTGCAAAATTTATTTGCCAACGTTTGCCAATTGCTGGTCTATCTTCTAGTTTCTTCATGCATGTACCAAGATTTCAGAATCAGAACTAGTGAATGGGGAAATACTTGAACCCACAAGAAAGATGGTATTTCAGCAAATTTCCACTATCTCACGTATTGTTCAATATGTGTTTTAGGATCAGACTGTCCATTGAATAGTTGTGCAACTTGGAAATCCGTCTGCACCTATGATTCAAAATGCTCCTTATCTTGAAATCTATATCAGATAGCTTACTTCACATCCTCCCAGTTATTAATCAAGGCTTTGTGACTAGTCCACCATCTAGCAGGGGTATCCTGGAGGGCGAAGTCCAAAACTGAAATCATTTGATCCTCCACTATATTTTCTTCCATGCTGACCAAAAAGATGTTAAGAAGTTTTGGGGTACTATTTTATATCAAGTTTTCTTTGACCTTAGTTCCAACGCATATAGTTGCTATGATAGTTGCACATCTTCTTGAAAATATTTCATATGAACCCTACTGCCAACTATCAAATTCCAGTTCTGAATCTTCATCCAATGATTGTATGCTCCTCCAACTTACTTATCCATCAGCAGTAGTATTTATTTAGTATTCTCTCATTCCTTCTATTACAACATATAGATGATCCAAGTATTCTCCTTCCATATTTTTGTCTGTTGGTACTGTGTATCGAGGGCCTACATACAAATCCAAGGGTTGAACTACTTTTATTTCGTCTGCCTCAAATGTCATAGTGTCTCTCTCTAGGTCAATCACTGCATAGTTATCATAATCCCAATCGATACCAAATAGTGAAGGATAAGGGTCCTTATCCCCCATGATTTCGATCACCTCAAAATTGGCTACAGTCTTCACTCCCAAAACATTTATTTCCAAATTCTCCAGTCTTCCTATTGGAAAAATACAATACTGATTGTCCATTCTTAATTGAATTGAGAAATATGTCAAATGGGGTTTCCCTAAAGCTTCCCAAGTATTTTTAGGTAGTATATTAATATCATATCCTAGATCTAACATAAAATCCTTAATATCAAACTCATCTAGCTCGGAAGCTAATATAAACTCTTTTTGAGCCTGTATTTTCCTTCTTTGCACTCTCTGAGTATTCTTCTCAGAAATATTAGTCCTTATTATAATTTTTGGAGATTCCTCAGTTCCTAGGACTAGGTACAGGGCATTGCTTAACTTCTTTGTCAACTGATCGTTCCCAAGAATATTAGAAAATAACTGAAACCACAGGTCAACTACATTTTGTCACTTCTCATGTTGTCTTATCGGGACTATGGGGTTTCAAGGTGCAGGGGGTGAAGTAGGGAGTTGCGTGACCTTAGGATAAATAATATGTTGAGGATGTTTTTCTTCTATCCCAGGGACAGGGATACTTTGGAATATTTCTATTGAATTTTTAAATAATAACTTTTGTTTCAGAGGATCATACCTATCCTCCTTAAGCCCTACTTTCTGGATTTGAGGTAAATTATCAACATCTACACCAGTATTTTCTCCTCCTCAAGTAATAATATTAAGGTTGGGTCATTGTCCTATATTGACTCTCTTTATCTAAAAAATTATAATATTAGTTCCTCATTGACATATTCGATCTTCCCATTTTGCAATTAGCTCTAGGAAGTCTTCAGTTGCATGCCCATTGGTTCTGCAGTGAGAGCACCATGGCCTCCTCGGGTGAGGATAACTTCTAGCCATGTGGCCTTGATCATCACAGTTGTAGCATCTACTTGGTCCTCTTCCCTCGATTATTCCTCCTCTGATGTCTCCTCCAAATACACCTCATTGACATATTTCCAGTCCCTGAGGGGTCTCATTCACCTTAAATGATGTTCAATCCAGTTTGTCTACAAGTGCATCGAATGCTCTACACTGATTTGTAGAATGTGTGGTCTATACGAAAAACTCATAATGCACCATATTCGGTATTGTTGAGTACTTATGAATAATGGGGCACTGTCTTGGCCCATTCCTATGGATTCAGAAAATCTCACAATACTCAATTGACGACGATGCTTGATTACTTGGAAAAACATGATATGGGTGTTGGGAAATTCAATTGATTAAATTTCTTTCATATAATTATCAACTAGGGATGCTCGTAAGCTTGTGATGATTCCAACAAAATATATGCAAGAGTAGGCATCTAACTCTAATCTAAGAAAATTCAATCAAATCCTAACTCTTTCATTCCACTTAATAAGTCTTAGTTGTTGTATGCAAGAAAACACTAGCTCCCTTATAGGAGGTCCTCTCGTGATGTTTCACAAAACCTATCAACAATCAAGATCATCAAGTAAACACTCATGCATTGAAAATAAATACACTTAAAAAGGCTTAGTTGTTTTAGGCATGAAAACACTAGCTCCCTTACAGGAGGTCCTCTCGTGATGTTTCACAAAACCTATCAACAATAAAGATCATCAAGTAAACACTCATGCATTGAAAATAAATAAACTTAAAAAGGCTTAGTTGTGGTAGGCATGAAAACACTATCTCCCTTACAAGAGGTCTTCTCATAATGCTTCAAATAACCTATCAACAATCAAGATCATCAAATAATTCTAATAAAAACAATAAAGAATATAGACCTATTCAAAGCATTAGAACAAGAATAAAATTCTTCTATGATCTATTTGGAGTGATTTCAATTCTCCTAAGAACAAAGTAAGACATAAAATAAAGAATTATAAATCTAAACTAGAGAATGGAAACTGATGTGAAAAGAAAGCTTGATTATTATTCCATCATAAGTTGGACACAATGCCCCAGGAGCCCTCCCTTTGAAATGGAGTAGGCACTCCTATTTATACAAAAATTTAAGATAACTTAGATCCACAAATCTCTCCTAGATCCAAAAATGTCTCATTTGGTTACAACCATGTGCTCACACCTATCAAGTGATATCTCTACAAATCCTCTCACAAATATCTCTTTCATGATTAATCTCCACCCAAGATACTTGAGTAAATTTCCAAATCTTCATCAAATCTTCAAGGGGTTGAAGAGGAAATTCGAATTTGAGGCTTGATGGTGAAATTTGATTTGGTTGGAGTCTTCAAATACACCTGTAAACATCATGAAACTCATCCCACTTTCATATATAAGTGTAAACATCTCATTTTTCCAATATTTAATCATAAATTCACTCAAAAACACTAAAATGGATGCATTAGAAAATAATATTTCTAAAACCCATGTAATCATGAAAATGGTTTAATGTAAGGGTATGGGAAAGAGGAATATTGTTAAAAGTGAAGTGAAAGTGAAGTGAAAGGCTGGTAAAAATATGGTACTTTGGCAACCCAACATACCCCCCAACTGAAGGTGTTGCATGTCCTCATGCAACCTTGCATTGAAATTCCCGAATTGTGTAATGGAGCCTTCTTTTGTTGAAAGATGTCTAAGTGGCACCTGATTTTTGTAGTTTCTTCTTCTGTGACAACCATATGTATTCCTTATGTAACAACACTTATTTTTATTGCTTATAGTTGGTTCTTGTGTGACAACCAAAAGTATTTCTTTATGTAGAAACACTTATTCTTCTTGATTATGGTTGGTTCTTGAATGACAACCATCAATATTGTAAGTGTTGGTTCTTGTGTCAACACTTTCATTTTTCTTTTTCTTGCTACAACAAAGAATAGACTTGAAATTTCAATCATATGAATGCATTCAAAATGATGATTCAGTAATGTGTGTATCAATCATTGAATACTTTTAGTCTTATTCAATAAGGTGTGTTGAAGTATGTTAAGGGCATAGAAACCATCCTCCACATGGTATATTTTCTTTGGAATATGTGCTTCATGTACAAACCAATGATGCATTTTAGGAAGTCAATGAAGGTGTTTATAAAAGTAATAACACTCAATTGGGAAAACATGTTGGTCAATAGCATATGAGATTATGAAAGATGTTATATAGGATAAATGAATAGCATATGATGAATATCCCCCCCAAACTATAGATGTTTTCCATCCTTGGAAAATTAGCAAATGGGGTAGGTTAATGGTGAGTGAGAAATTTTCCAAATACATGTATTTAGCATTCAAGGAATTGTTGATTAAAGATTGGAAAACAAAATACCTTCACTTACCTAATAAGATTATGAGCTATGCATCTAAGAGATATTTGTATGGATGGAATCTTTTGGCTGCTACTATTGGATCATGGATCTTTAGAGTGAAAATAATATGATCTGCTTGGTTGTATGAACATAAAATGAGATCTAAAATTGGTACATATGTATCGTCTTATTGCTAGAAATAAGTTGTTGGTGTTGAACTTTGGAGATGAATATTTGATTTACTGGAACACTATTGCAAACTTTTGTGTGTCATGGAACCATATAGTCTTCATTCATATCTGTATCATGGCATAATTCTTATCTATGGGAATAAATTTTGTTGATGTTGAACATAGAAATAAATTGCCAGATTACCAACCATTGATGAATATTGTTAACCGACATGAGACTACTCACCATTAATTTCAACGAGAGTCAAGATGCCAAAGTACATCTTACTAGGTACGAATAAATGTATCGCACGTCGAGTCACCTAGAAGATCCGACAAACAGTGGGCATTGATGTATTCCAACTATTTATTGGCGAGAGAACTTGCCATTAAGGCATGAAAGCCTCAAGGTACTGAAAAAATCTCTAGTCTCAATCCCAGATGATGTGCCGATGTCAATGGCTCAAGACTTATCAGAAGGAGGGCTGTTGTAGGAAAATCTCCCTGCGGACAGGTAGATCACTTCTAAGAGCTTGACCTTAACCCTAGATAGAAAAATGCTTTACGTGGACACTGACTTCCTTTCAAATCTATCTAAACTAATACATGAGAAGGAAGGATAACATAAGTACCTCTTTATCAATGTTTGTCCCTGCACACTCTGAGTTGCACTCCAATCCTTTGCTCCTCGCTGATTTCTGCAGACAAACAATATACGACTACTTCCTACTTTATTGATATTAGCTTGAAAATAGATCTATCAGTTAATGATAAGTTCATGTAACATCAGACACAAACTAGAAAGAAACAGGCCAAGCGTGTCATATTAATGAGAATAACGATAGCATTAATTACAATCGTAGAGGCGAATGCGACAACTTCGTCAAGTCCCCTTCGTCTAACCCTTTCTCGAAAGATCCACAACCTGGCTGACAACAACTTCACTGATCACTTCTCCTTTACCTGACCATGTGTTTCCTATGAGATCATAGGTTTCATGCTAGAAATTCTTCCCCCTTTCCACCATCATAGAGCTTGCTTATATAGGTTGAGAGGAGCTTAACCTCTTGAGTTATCTTTAGAAAAATTTGGGAACCTCCTCCTTAGATCAAGGATCTCCTGATGAAACCAAGAATTCGAGTACAACTGACTCCTAATTTCGAAAGATCCTTTCCTCATTCTCCTCACCGGGATAACAACTGACCCAGATTAGGGAGCGCTCCTTCAAAAGGGGCATCAGAGCGCTAGAACGCTCCCTGAGAAGCTTAAGGGGAGCGCCAATGCTTCAAAAGTGGGCAGAGCTCCTTCAAAAGGGTAAGGAAGTGTTATAACGCTCCCTGAGGCCTTATAGAGGAGCGCCAGTGCTCCTAAGGCTGTTTCAGAGGAGCGTTCACCCTCAAAAATCTTGATTGAAAGCCCTTTTCAGGTGTTAAGAGTTATCTGACTCCAATGAACCAGTTCTCCTTCTTCAAAAAAAGTACATCAGATGTTTTAAGTGTCTCCTTAGTGTCGTCATTATGGCAACATGATTAAACAACGTTTGCGACACTTGTAACCAA
>SNQJ01S0073101.1:6335-19389 GCA_010110895.2 Picea sitchensis | reverse complement strand
CTTGCTCGAAAGATCCACAACCTGGCTGACAACAGCTTCACTGATCACTTCTCCTTTACCTGACTGTGTGTTTCCTATGAGATCATAGGTTTCATGCTAGCAATTCTTCCCCCTTTCCACCATCATAGAGCTTGCTTATATAGGTTGAGAGGAGCTTAACCTCTTGAGTTATCTTTATAACAAGTTGGGAACCTCCTCCTTAGATCAGGGATCTCCTTATGAAACCAAGAATTCAAGTACAACTGCCTCCTAATTTCGAAAGATCCTTTCCTCATTCTCCTCACCGGGCTAACAACTGACCCATATTAGGGAGCGCTCCTTCAAAAGGGGCATCAGAGCACTAGAACGCTCCCTGAGAAGCTCAAGGGGAGTGCCAACACTTCAAAAGTGGGAAGCGCTCCTTCATAAGGGTGAGGAAGTGTTATAATGCTCGCTGAGGCCTTAAAGGGGAGTGCCAGCGCTCCTAAGGCTGCTTCAGGGGAGCATTCACCCTCAAAACTCTTGATTGAAAGCCCTTTTCAGGTGTTAAGAGTTATCTGACTCCACTGAACCAGTTCTCCTTCTTTAAACCAATTACATCAGATGTTTTAAGTGTCTCCTTATTTTCATCATTATGGCAACATGATTAAACAACATTTGTGACACTTGTAACCAACTTGCGACAATTGCGAAAGTTGTAAGGAAGTTGCGACACTTACAACAATTGAGAGGAATATGCGACACTTATCCAGTTGAGTAATTTTGATGTGTAACAAGGGTCATAAGGAATCCCCCATTGTAACGTCCCCGACCATCCATATTGGTCCACGCTACGCCAAAGAACTCTCTCATTTCTCTCTGCGGAACATACTGTAACATACCTAGCATCTAACTGAGCTATGCCACATGAATTTTTTGAACTATATGCAATTAAATTATATGCAGACAGATCTCTTGCGAAAGCATTTATGTATAAAAAGTAAACATAAAAATACATCTGTAAATACATGGATTCACACTGAAATAATAGTAAATGTATACATGCAGCATATACAAGTAATACCCATAAAAATAAACATAGATATAACCACACATATGGTAACCCATAAAAATACACACGTAAATAACAATGCAGCATGTAAATTTCTCACACAATTGACACTTATCTTGGTAAGAATGTCACCAAATGCATGCAAAACTTCCACAAACCTCCCAGCCTTAGACGACATTGCTCATCACTCTTAGCAGTGGGTCACCCTCGAGCTGGGACTAAACTCCACCCTCGTAAAGGGATTCCTAACTAGGCTAATGGTTCATGGACCATAGGAAAGACTCCATCATAGGTGCTCACTCAACTAACATCCTACAGTCCCTCATTCCCCACATGCCTATCCCACCCCAAGAAGTGTGCCCCTTCTCTGATCAACAGTCCTTCGATTGCCCCACTTCCCTTTCGGGCTTCAGCAACAAGCTAGATAGGAAGTCTCAAAGAACTGTAGTTGCAGTTCAACACCTTACGGAAATAAATTCCCAACAATTCTCTCACCCAGAGAGAAGTTTCTCACAGGCCTGACAACTCGCCTCTTCAATATCCCATGGGCTTGACAACCTGCTTCTTCAGTCCATCTCCCAAGATAACCAGATACACCGACACAAAAAAGGCTATGGATACAGTTTCAGGTACGGTCATGAAGATACAAAGGATAGATCAATGGGTGTGTGCATGATCATGGATGATTGACTGGATAGCTAGAATGATGGAAGGAATGATGGGACGAATGATGGAAAATATGATAGGAAATGAACTAAGTTCCAACAATATGTATGCATGTCCCCAACTTGACACTTGTCATGTTGGGAGCTACTTTGGCCCACTTGTCCCCAACTTTAGAACTTAGAATAAAATAATTATCCATACTTTATAATTTAAGAAATATTAATATAATATTCCTTTTTGTCTTAAGCTCCCTAGATTAGCCCTTTTCCTTAACTTTTAGGCCCCTCCCTTTCCCTAACTAGTGGATTTTAGTCCCCCGTCTCTTTTATCGTGGTCGTTCTGCTCACAGCAATGTATTTTATGTTAAATATGAGACATGTACAAAACCAGGTGCACTAGCCTTTAACATCTAGGATCTCCGACCTAATGAAAAAATAAGAATCCTAGCTTATAATAACTGGCTCACCAGCCTATAAAACATAGCATATACACAAAGGCTTATGTAGCCTCAATATCGTACTCATTCAAGTTGCTACGTGCGGTATCTAGGAATGTGCAAACTTCCTCATTTTACTACGCGGTACATGCGTGCACTATGACATGAAATGTGCATACAAAATGATATCAAAACATCTCACCAACTTAAGTACATTTTCATTTACATTTGCAATTGGGTTCGGCCTTAGGTATATTACACCCATCATTTAACATGAGTACAAATTAATGATTTAGAGGATCATAGATGAAAGATCAAGAATTCTTTATTTGGAAAAAGTAAAATGACAATGTGGTAACTCAACATGGTAAGTGAGATGAATGACTTTATTCATGGGTTAGGCATGAATGCAAGTGAGGCAGGAAAGTATGAAACTTGCAAAGGGGTGAAGCCATGATCTAGTAGGGATAGGAAGATGAAAAGTTTAGGATTGACTTAAACATGTTAGGCTCAAAGGAAAGAACATGAATCATCACATAATGGATCTGAGAGGCTTCTTTTGATAGCAATGGTATGATGGATACGGTCTGAAATATAATGATATTGACTTCTTCATGATTTCATTGGGACATGCTTTTCTCAAGAGTATGTGGTCTTTGAAAACCACTAGTGCATAAATTGGTCTTCTTCATCATCCCGGAACCTGCAAAAAACTTAGCATTGACTTGCAATAAAACATGATTTTATCAAAGAATAGAGGTGATCAATCTTTCTTCATATGATACATACACAAAAATTCACAACTAATGTTAAATAGAACAAATCCAAGGAAAATAAATAAAATCAAATGCACTTTTTACCTCTCGGGAAGTGGTGCACCTTAGACTACCAATCAGTGTTTCTTTGATAACTTCTTCATTTGATGTTCAATTTCAGTGATTCAAAATACAAATCATGATGGTAAAAATTCTTTGTGAGCAGAGCGCAAATGTTATTTTTTATGCAGCGAAAAAGGCCGAAGTCCTAACAATGCTTATTGAACCTGCAATCTTGATTATGCAAACTAGACGTCATAGTTTGCGCAAATTAATATTTTTGTTGCAGGCGTATAGTTAAAAGAAAATTGTAAAGGTTGAAGCCTGAGAAACGAATAGGTTTAACAACTGTTTTGATCTTTTCAAGCTTGCAGACTCTGTTTTAATTCAACTCTGTGTATGTTCTTTCAACAACAATTTTCTGTTCAAATAAAACAAAGAAAATCTCATTTTTTAATTTCTAAACTGCTCTCTGTTTTCAATCATGAAATTTGATGGAAAGGGCATACCTGGCAATCCAATCTGCAAATTTTTTTAAACTCTTTTATGGTATTTTGTTGAAACCCAACTCAATTTTTCATTGTACAATTAACCTCTGCTGTAAAAAAAAATGAAGTATTTTTTCTTCAAAACGTTTCTCGGGAAATCGAATTGGCATTTTTTTCTTGACAAATCTTTGGCATTTAATTCAACTTACCTTTCCTCAGGCGATTCCTTCTTGGATACATTCTCTTCTCCACAGTCTACGTATTCACATCCCACGTATTTCCTCGATGCCACGATTTTATCCACAGAGACGAAAATGGTGTATGTTGACAGTTAAATTGTCAACATATTGTTCGATTTTCAAATGCTTATTAGTAAATTTGGGCTGGGGTAGGCGTAGGAAGGAACATTCTGCTACAAAATTGGGATTCTCGATTTGGGATGGCGTTGGAGTGGAGAAAAATGCGTTAAGAAACAAGTGTCAAAATAGGAGCGTCGACAAGAATTGAACTAATGATCTCCTTTGTGCCATCCAAATGACTTACCAACGCACCAAAGAATAAAATTATTTGAATTGTATTTATTGTGACGGGTGTAAGATGTCCTCCGCACACCGAATAAAATTTCTAAACAAACACACCACATTTCGAATTATTAAATAACCACCGGAATATTATTATTTCGATTAGATTTTAAAGACCTGAATAATAGAAATGATTTGTGGATCTAACACCACATAAACAAATGTTTTCCATCACTCTAGAGGGAAGAGGTTTGGTTGGTGCAGAGGGTTGTATTTTATTGTAGGTTGCAGTTTGGAATAAAAAAAGGTCAAATGAGCCAAAGCCCGAGAAATGCAAACGTCGGGGGATTTATATGCTTTTACCACTGAACCAGAGCTTGAAAGTTGTGATTGTTTGCACAGAGTAATATTTTGTTGTAGGTTATTGTTGGTGTTTTCAAAGGCCAAAGCCCTATCAACTAGATGTTTGCAGAGTGCATTAACCAGTTCACCAAAGGGTCGGATGGTTTTGTGGTTTTCACGTTGTTTTTATTTTGTGCCCAAAGTTTTATTATGCGACAAAGTTCTATATGCATGGTTTTTATTTTTATTTTTAAATATAGTTTTTGTTCTTAATATATATTTAAATTATTTTTTAAACTATGTTTTAAAACTATATATATTTTTATTGATTTATATATATATATATATATATATATATATATATATAATTTTGTAAGACGAAGATTTTGAAATGCATAGTCTATGACGAAGCCTAGAGATAAGAAAATTGTAAATTTGGAGACGAAAATCTAGACTTTTTTCAATTTTATTTATGAATATTTGTTGCAGAAACATTAGAAATTTTCAAATCAAAATAGACATTTAGGACAAAATTATTTTGAAATTCTCCTTTCTTCTCTTCCAGATCGCAACAAGGAACGAGAAGAGAGCATACTCAGGAACTTGGCAATGCTTTAAATCTTTGAAATCTTCAACTTTGAAAAGCATTTTAAGAAAAAATTACCTATTATGTAGATCGCAAATTCTTAGCTGATGAAACTCCACTTGTTTTCCTCCTTGATGCGTGTCCCTTTTTCCTATATATCTTCCTACCAATGATTAGTAAACGAGGTGGCTCTTACTACACCACAAAATGAAAATTTTGGGGAAGTGAATGAAATTTTATGAAAACAAACATAAAGTAAAAAATAAAAACAATCATGTAGAACTGTCTCATGCTTATCGAGATCCTGTTGTCACCAAGTTGTCCTTTCATCATGCGTTATATCCCTTTATTTGCATCAATAAAACTAAAGACAGCATACTGAATTAAATTCCTAATGCCTAATCCCTTAGCACCATCCCCGATAGCAACGCCAAAAATGTTGGGCAATTCAATTGCTTAAATTGCTTTCATTTAATTATCAACTAGGGATGCTCGTAAGCTTGTGATGATGCCAACAAAATATATGTAGGAGTAGGAATCTAACTCTAATCTAAGAAAATTCAATCAAATCCTAACTCTTTCATTCCACTTAATAAGACTTAGTTGTTGTAGGCAAGAAAACACTAGCTCCCTTAAATGAGGTCCTCTCGTGATGTTTCACAAAATCTATCAACAATCAAGATCATCAAGTAAACACTCATGCATTGAAAATAAATACACTTAAAAGGGATTAGTTGTTGTAGGCATGAAAACACTAGATCCCTTATAGGAGGTCTTTTCGTAATGTTTCAAATAACCTATCAACAATCAAGATCATCAAATAATTCTAATAAAAACAATGAATCATATAAACCTATTCAAAGCATTAGAAAAAGAACAAGATGCTACTATGATTTATTTGGAGTGAGCTCAATTCTCCCAAGAACAAAGTAAGACAAAAAATAAATCATTCTAAATCTAAACTAGAGAATGGAAACTGATGTGAAAAGAAATCTTGATTCTTATTCCATCATAAGTTGGACACAATGCTCCAGGAGCCCTCCCTTTGAAATGAAGTAGGCACTCCTATTTATACAAAAATTTAAGATAAATTAGATCCACAAATCTCTACTAGATCCACAAACGTCTCATTTGGTTACAACCATGTGCTCACACTTATCAAGTGATATCTCTACAAATCCTCTCACAAATATCTCTTTCATGATTAATCTCCACCCAAGATACTTGAGTAAATTTCCAAATATTCATGAAATCATCAAGGGGTTGAAGAGGAAATTCGAATTTGAGGCTTGATGGTGAAATTTGTATTGTTGGAGTCTTCAAATACACCTGTAAACATCATGAAACTCATCCCACTTTCATATATAAGAGTAAGCATGTCATTTTTCCAATATTTAATCATAAATTCACTCAAAAACATTAAAATAGATGCATTGGAAAATAATATTTCTAAAACCCATATAATCATGAAAATGGTTTAATGTAAGGGTATTGGAAAGAGGAATATGGTTAAAAGTGAAGTGAAAGTGAAGTGAAAGGTTGGTAAAAAGATGGTACTTTGGTGACCTAACAACGGGGTTGGGGTATGGAATGGTAAATTTGTGGATACTTGTGCAAATCCTCCCATGGGTCTTGGTGAGGGTCCCATTGGATTCTAAGAAGGTCTCAATCCCCTCATCCATGGACATTCATTCACCAAATGTCCTGTGTAGCATCTGGTACACTAGACTTGCAGTCGTCCTTGTCTGGGTATCGTCAATTCTTGAATATTTTTTGTGAGCGCTGATATGTGTCCTTGTAGTTGTGACAAATTTTCATATGTTGGGGGTTTGTTCACTCTCAGCCCCCCTAGATATCCTGCCATGGCTTCAATCTTCATTGATTGTTCCAAGGCATTTGTCAAAGTGGCTATCTGTTGTTGTGTTAACGGAATTTGTGTCAGAGGTAGAAATCCTTGGATATACCATTCTCTTTTATGTTAATTAGATGTGATAACCTCCCTATAGAATATTTAAATTTCTAACTATATTCCCTGGCCGATTCACCTTCCCTTTGTTGAATTTCATGAAAATCAAACATAACTTATTGTTCTGGCTGAGGTAGCTTAAAATCCTCTATGGATTTTGTCCATACTTGGTCAAGTGTGAACACTTGAACTTGCACTCCTTGTACTCATGGCTCAATGGCCTTCATGTACCATTTGAGAGCACAACATCTCAAGGTATTTTGAAACTCCACAAATTTATTTGCATCCAGAGTCCCTCTGCACCTCCAGATTGCTTCACATAAGAACCAATGTTTCTCAAAATCCTCGTCTCCCTTACCCCAATATTCTGGGTATCGATCAATCAAACCTCCTGCATTACCAACCATTACTAATCTTATTGATCCTACCAATATAAAACCTAACAGTCATGGTTACGATCTACCAGGGGATCCCAATATCCTCCTAGTATTCGTGCTTCCCAGTTGTGACTGACTAATTGACTGTAATGGAACAAGAATATCATAAGAAGGTAGTATATAATTTACCACTTGTATAGAATACACTTGGGGTAAGAGTGATTCTAGGATGGTGCCATTGGAATTGGGGAAGTTTTATTTGATCTGGGGGGTCTCGTTCTCATCCTCTAGAGCAGTCTCTCCAACTGTATCCCTGATATTTCCTGGCATCGGGAATGAATCTTCTCTCTCTTCTTTAATATCCATGCCAACTTCCTTTTCCCATGCTTCTACTCCTTCTTCTTCTTTTCCACCCTCTTGGGGACTTCTTTCTCTCTACACTTATCTCTCATTTAATCTTTGACTAGACAGTATTTCATGTCTTCTCATCTTTTGCAACTCTTCCATCTGTCCGTCCTCGAATTATCCTAGTCTGACTTCTTTATACAACTTCTCGAACTATCTCATTGCTTTATTTATCTTACCACGCCACCACTTCTCAACTATGGTGGCTCTTTTCAAGTCTCTCTCATCCCTTGAGTCCATTTCTTGGTGCTCCCCCATTTTTCAAATAACCCTCTCCCCTCTTTCAAGCCATGATTCCACCCCAAACTCACCCCACCCAAAGTGAGGGTGTTTACACGGCCATATCATTCAAGGACATAGTCAACATCCTTTCCTCCATCAATAAAACATTAATCCACAGGGGGATTTCTCTCAACAGTCTTCCCCTTGCATCTTTCTTGAAATCCTCTTCTTCCCATGAAAACAATTGATGATTCTCAACTGCAAACTCAATAATGTATCCTCATAATGTTGTATTGACCCAAAAATCGATCACTCACATTACCAGATGATCTAGCCAATGAAGTGTTGTGATCTTTTCTGTATCCCAAGCACAGGTCTTCTTGATTCATTCTTGGAATTCTGAATCTTCTTGGACCCTTTCTATCCAGTGGAAAACTTCTTCCAAAAACTTAACCTAGAATATCTCGTACTGGTCACTTGATATTTCTGAATAAAATACAACCTCCTATGTATCTTTCACAGGTTTTCCTCTCAGCTCCACTTCTTTCCATATGAAGGCGTCACAATTTCTCTCCCACCACTGGTGAATATCGGATCAGTGAATCCACAGAAGCATTCTCCTTACAGGTTCCCTTTTAACAAAGGTCCCAACAACAAAACCATTTTGTTGGTGCAAAATTGATCAGACCAGAGTCCTACTCGGGTTACCAACAAAAGGTGCCAACTATTCTAGAGCACTAGCATTTTCATCTCCTCCAGAGAGAATAAGTCTCACCCGAAGAGTAAACAAGAAAATATAGGGAAGGGAAAGGAGAATACTTAGGCAGGTTTCCAAAATGTTCAAGATTCACCATATCCTTGCACAAGAAGAACTAATAAAAGGACATATATGAACTCATTCATAACTAACAATAAAGAAAATCAAGTTGTGGCAACAATTGCAAACAGTTATAGAACATTCATCTTATCATACAGAAAGAAATAAAATAAAGAGACAATTCATAACCATTAATAGAGAATTACACATAATATTTCAAAATTTTAGGTACTTCCATATATATTATAAAAATATATTCTCGTATACAATTTCACATATATAAGTCATTACTCTGTTACAATCTTCTGGCTCTGGAATCATGCCTTAGATATCTATCTACCCTTCTCCCAAAATGGATACAATTTACAATCACAAAACATTTAGTCTGTCTACGTTGTCCATACGTTCTACTCATTTATATAAGCTATGCCATGTAACCCTTTACAATCATATGCATCTCATATATGTAGGCTGAGTGGGATATTCCGGATTTAGACACTACATGCTTTCTTGTTCTTGTTATGTTGTAACTTATTTTTCCTTGTTGGTGTTGCGATGTCCCTCTTCAGAACCATTTTATGTTTCTTTTCTTGCTCCACTATCCAACTCCTTTGTGGCTTGCGTAGCTTGTGTTTGAACAAAATTGGGACTGTAGCCTTCCTTGCGCAACTTCTAACCAAAAACAAAGGGCCCAACATAATTCATCTATATAGGACTAACACACGAGAATAATATTATGTCAACCCAATTGCAGATGGGGTACTTAGTTGGGGAAGCATTACATCGTGTGCCTCAAACTCCAAGACATGTATGGAAAAATGGTAGTGGAGACTACATGAAGTCTCCACACAGAGGTGTGCAAGAATACGGTGTGTAGTAAGGTGGGTCAGTACAGAGGCAAGGGATCCCCCCACGTTTCATGGTTTGAATGACCTAGAATAATTCTTGAAAAACTATGAAGAAGAAGTTTTAGAAAATCAGAGGTTGTTATCCCTGGATATTGCACTCAAGGAAACACCTACAATATGGTGGGGCTCACACAAGCAAATGATTCAAGACTGGTATTAGTGAAAATTTTTACTGCACATTAGATTTGGCGTAGAGTAGGGGAACAATACATTGCATAAATATTAGGAATGAGGAAGGACAGGTAATCACATAGAAAAATTCATAACACAATGGAGGTTGACACCACCAGAAGAAGTGCCTCATTACTTTATTCATACATTGGAAGGGACAACAAGGAACTAGTACATAGAGCAAGAAATGCGTAGAGGCACTATATAATGGACACTATTACAACATAATTTTGTGGTAACCTTCTCATTTAAACATGAGAACCCCAATATTGATTCATCCCTTAAGCTAATATAGGGAATGATATTTTTTTAGGAACTTGAGGTGGAAATTATAACTGAATATCAAAAACATAACAGATAAACAATCAAAGACTTACACTCATGTTATCATGTCGTATAGGAAGCACTAGATGAATATGGTCTGCAAAACATTCAGATAAAAAATATCGAAGGTGAGAGAGAGGTGGAAGTTCCATCTTTGGAGTCAGAGGAATTTGCTGCAACAATTAAGATCAAGAAAGTCAACATTGGGACAGAAGAAAACCCTAAAATGGAAAGCATTGGGGACTACTAGGATGAGAAGACACTAAAATGGATAACATAATTACCGTATGAATACAATGAGTTGTTTCCATCAACCTTTACAGAGATGAAAGGAATAACAAGTGAGTTGGGTGAGATGAATATATCCTTAAAAGTACATTCTATACCTATTAGATAGATACCTTATAGGACGAATCTAGTGTATAAGCAAAAGGTGAAAACAAAACTTGACTGAATTCGAGAAGCTAGTATCATAGAGCCAATGGAAGACTCTGAATAGATCAGTCCCATGGTAGTCCAGGAAAAGAAACAAGGAGGAATACAAATTTGTGTTGATCTAAGGAAATTGAATGATGCTTGCTTACATGATCCATTCCCTACCCATTTTATAGATGAGGTCTTGGAAAATGTGGGAGGCTAGGAAGCATATTCATTCAGAGATGGATTCTCAAGTTTTCATCATATTAAAATAGCTCCAGAGGATAGGAATGTGACTACATTTCCTATAGAATGGGGATCCTATCAGTATACAATTATTTCCTTTGGACTGAAGAATGTACCAATTATCTTATCAAGGGTGGTCATAGCTTCTTTTAAATATTTCATACATAAGTTCTTATAATTATATTTGGATGATTGGAATGTTTTTAGTCTTTTGATAGATCATGTAGAAGTATTAAGACTAATGCTAGACAAGTGCAGGCAATGTCAGATATCATTAAGCATCACAAAATGTATTTTCAACACACCTTTTGGGATATTGTTAAGACATGTGGTATGCAAAAAATGGTTACTGGTTGACCCTGCTAAGATTGTTGTAATTGTGAACTTACCACCACTGAATTTAGTATGTCATTTAAGATCCACACTTGGACATATAGGGTAGTACATGAATTTTATCAATGGGTATGCACATATTACCAAACCGATGGAAAATTTGTTGAAGAATGACACCAAATTTCAGTGGAACGAGGATTGTCAGTAGGGATTGGATACTTTGAAGGAGAAGATGGTGACAACACCTATTTTAGTGTTTCCTAATTGGAAAAATGTTGAAATATTGTAACTGCAAAGAGTATTCTTATTATTATTGATATATTATTCATAGGATCAATCTCCATTGTGGATTTATCATGTCGGTTATTGTAATAGGACCAAATCCCCTTTTGCGGATTGGTCAACAGACAATTATAATAGGCAGAATAAGAAGTCGGCCCCAGTAGTTAATGAGAAGACCCAAAAATATAATAAATGTGGGTTTACCCACCCAGTTGGAGAAGTCGGCCCTGCCAGTGAAGAGACACTTCACACGTGCTAGACTTGTATAAATAAAGGAGGTTAGCGCCTCATTTGGACATAACTCACTTGCTCAGTTTGAGAGACAAGTTCTGATCTGTTACCAACAAAGGAGAGAGAGAGTGGCGCATATCTTGGAGAGGAATTTATTTTTTAGCATAGATATCTCTTGGCATTGTATTGGCTATCTATATTAAGGAAGTTTTTCTGGGTTTCCTTCCCCTAGAGGGTTTCCCAGGATAAATGTTGTGTCTCTTGTGATTTTGTATTTCTCAGTGATATTGGATTATTCTATTGTTATCTAATGAAATGAAAACATCTGTAATAATGGCTTAAACATTAACATGGAATTAGAGCCAACCCGAAGGAAGCATATTTCGTAAGAGGAAAAACGTCATTGTTACCGTACCCAAAAGTTAGGGTTTTGAAAAAGTGAATCTTTTCAGCTCCCTAACCACCTAGAAAGATGCACCCTTCCCCAAGGATCATTTTGGCACTTATAGCGCACCTTTTCAGTGGCTAGATCTCCCAAAAAGTGAAACCCTAGTTTAACAAAGTACCAGAAAACCAGAGTACCAGAAGTACTAGAAAACCAGAAGCACCAGTCCAGAAATCCGCAGATCAAGTTTGAGGGGGTAAAAGTTGGATTTTTGAAATTCCGACTGTACCAGCTAACTCGCATCAGCTCAATGCATCTATCCCCTAGATCAGAATTTCAAAATTCAAAGTTTGAAAAATTAGGGTTTCCTCATAAAACCCTAAGTTGCAGTTGCAGTCTCAGAACCAGTTGCAGTTGCAGCCGTAGAACCAATTGCAATCACCCTTGAAATTTTCTCAAGAGTTGGCAATGATTACCACTGCTACTAGATGGAGCCACTACCTACAAATGCTATCAGAAGTATGTACTTACATATGTTTAATAGTTAAACCCTAAAGAGTATTTGCAGGAGAAGGGATCTCTTGTCATAGATCCAGAAGGATCTCAAGATCCAACACATTCAAGAGGAATGATGCAACTGAGGTGTGATTATTCTAATATACATCTATTTTTCATGTCATTATCTTAATCAATGTTGCATATTGAAAGATATGATCAAATTATTAGAAGGATTAAAAGTTGATAATAGAGCTTATCCTCTAACCTAACCTTCTGTCAAGATAGCGTATTGTCTTAGTACAACAGACAGGTTGAAGAAAGCACTTGTCACTTGAGAGAAGGAGACCAGGAAGAAAATAAAGCACTCATTCTTAAGGACAAGGCTCCAGGTTTGATTAATCAAGATTAATAAGATTCAAAGGTACACATGATAAAATAATGACTATAATTGAGATAACAGTCATCGTAAAGTATTATACTTGATAGCATGTGAGCATATAGAGGTAAATACTTTTCCTGATACAACTAACACCTCCTCTAGGAGAAACCTCGTGTGTTAGTTCCAGGTTTCCATGGAAGAATGCTTGG
>SNQJ01S0073100.1:56476-69581 GCA_010110895.2 Picea sitchensis | reverse complement strand
TTTGTGCTCAAGTCCATTACCTGTAAATACCTCTCTAGCTAGGAGGGAGTGTTAATATTATGGTAGCTGCGGGAGGTATTTACCCCCATGTGTGAACCTTACGAGAATAAAAGACTCCGGAAAGCAAGAGAAACCCTAATGAATTGGCTAATAACCCTAGAAGCATTGTCGGCTCAAGAAGATAATTTATATTAGGCTATTGGCCTCCAAGAGAAGAAGTCGGCCAGAAATAATAATAATATACTAAACAGACACTATCCAGAAGGAGAAGTCAGCCCCAACAAATCTGGCAGAACCAATATAAATACAGGGCGCCAGTTCTCATTTGCAGCATCTTAGAATTGCAGTTCTGCAGTTTGGTGCGCACTGCAGTTGCAGTCTTGTGCGCAGGTTTGGAGGAAGAGCTGGTGCAGCTGCAGCAGCAGCAAGATCTCAGTTTTGTCTTGAATATCTCTTGGCTAGGGTTTGGAACATCTGATTAGTCTTTTGTGTTGCGCTATCCTTGGGGAGAGATGCACTACCCTTTGTTTGGCTATCTAGCCTAGGGTTTGCTTCCGGAGGAATTTCTCAGTCAAGGTTAAGGTGCTCAGAGGGAGGCTTCAGCCTATGGTTGGGTGACGAAGGTATCGTCAATGGTAAAACGAGCACACCATCTTCTATATTCTAACAAATACACCTCTAAAAATTTATGAATGAACTCTTTGAAAGCTACAACAACTACTCTGGAAAATATTGTTGGTGCATTCTTCAACCCAAATGGCATAACTGTGTATCGGTAACAACCCCATCCTGTCACAAAGGTCGTCTTATACTGGTCTTCTTGCGCAACCCTGATCTAGTGGTATCCTAAGAATCCATCCATAAAAGATTAATCCTCTTGACCCCCTATATTCTCTAATACTTCATCTGTAAAAGGCGTAGGAAAATGGCCGTGTAAACATGCATCGTTCAACTTTCTCAGATCCACACATATCATGATTCCTCCTGTCTTATTTTCTTGGACTACCATAAGACTGATCCATTATGATTCTTCAACAGGTTCTATAATTCCAACCTCTAACATTCTTTCTATCTCTGCTTTTACCTTATGCTTATATTTTGGGTTCATTCTATAGGGTCTCTGTTGCACAAGTTTTGCATCTAGATTCAATAAAATCTTCATTTCTCCTAATTATCCAACGATTCATTTCATCTCTGAGAACGTCGTTCGAAATAGATCATGGTAGTCACGTAATAATTCAACAATCTTTTCAATTGTTTCCTCGCTCCAGTAGTCTCCTATATTGGCAAAATTAGGTTTCTCTTCTGTACCAATGTTCACTTTACGCGTTCTTAAGGGATTTGCATATATGGATGACTCAAGCTCTAGTCCCTCTACTACGCACTCCCCTTGGTCTCTGATATCTACAAATTATTGGGATATTCCTCATCTTAGGATTCTTTTGCGACATTATAGCAGTGCATGACCTCTTCAATTGTCACAGTGACTCTAGGCGTACTATACAAAGGCATTGATCCCAATAAGTCCTTTGATGCAAAAATATTATTTTTGAGCACCTAAAATGTTGAGTCAATCAAAGGATTATTATTTTCAAAACTAAACATTACCTTGAAGTTCCTAGTCAACTCTTCCCAATCTCCTGTCCCTCTACGCACTTCTAGTTCTATGTACCAATTCATTGGAATTGTGTCTAGAGTATGCACAAATAAGTGAGTCAATTCTTATCTTGGTATTGATTTCCACTACACAATACATTCTGTAACATGATCTGTTGGAAAAATTAATCCATTATACTTCGGCATGACACTTTCTCTCTCTGTCCCAAATCTGACTATGATCAATCTCTTATGTCATATTTGTGTGTAGCCCACCATCTCGTTGAAGTTGTTTTCAGTGCGACATGCAAAGGCAAAAGTATATGTTGATCTGGAATATGCATTTCAAACTCATTGATAAAATATTCTATAGGTCTTAGTCCACTATACCTTGGAGTTTCAAGTATTTCAGTTCTAATCGGTCTCAATGCGTGGGTAATTCGAGCACACTTCTATGTCGATACTTCATGTAGTCTTTGTTTCCAATTCTCTATAGTATCTTTTGAGTCTAATGCGCATGAGCTAATACTCCTCCAACTAATTACGTCTTCAGCTATAGGATTGACGTAATTGTCCATTCACATAGTCATATTATTTAAATTATCAAATTATTTTCTCTTTGTTGGTTCTACATACATTCGTCCTTTAGTGCAGGGGTCTAATGGCGCTATCACCTTTAAGTATTTCACTTTGAATACCATTTGCCTCTTCTATAGGTCAATGATCGCCTGGTTATCAAATGCCCAATCAAGTCCCAAGAGTATTGGATATGGTGCACTGCCATCTACTATGTCGATCACTTCAAAATGTGCTACACCTCGCACCCCATCGATGTTGACATTTACTCATGTTAACCTTTTGAATGGAACAACATAATTATGTTGGTTCGGTAGTCTCAACTAGATAGGAGACCAAATCAACTTTGGTTGGCCCATCGTCTCCCAAGTTTGTCTTGGTATAACATTCACATCAGAGCCTAAATCCAAAATTATATTGTCCATTTCATAAGCTCCTATCTGCTCACTAAGCCTGAACTCCCTATTTGTTCACTTCTTGTTGTGCACCTGGTTAACTACTTTGCATGTAACATGTTGCTCTTTTTCTTGGGCACAATGGTCAATCATTCTACGCAGACTACTCAATGCAGATTCATGTTTCATTAAATCTAAGCAACTTCTTAAAAATCTCTTTAAAGTACTTACCTCATCAATTTGTTTCTCAGAATGATCATAGACTAGAGGAATATCATATACTGGTGATTTATCATACAACGGTGGCACAATCGAAATTGATGCTATCCAGTCTACTCCCATCACTTCTTTTCTTACTTGTTGGTAAGTCTCTTTCTCTTTCCTCAAATCAAACAAAGGTAATGGCTCTGTTGCTTTTCTTACCCATTGATGAATTATATTCCCTTGATCTATCACGTCTGCTCTGGTTCTCGTTCCTCCGCGCGTAACTGCTACTATTTTGGGCTAATTTTCGCGCTCCTCGGCTGCTATCATCTATATGTGTTGATTTTGGTTTTGGTCTTGGTTCCCTCTTACCTTCCATTTTTCTATCAGTTGAGTACAATCCTCTATCACATGGTCCAATGCTCTCCAGTATCTGCACGTCGTGCAAGGGTTATGGAAGTCAGCGCTAAATGTCCTGGTTGATTGCAATTATAACAAATGATCTGTCATCTTCCTCCTCTACCAAATCCACCTTGTCCTTGGCCTCTATCGAATCCTCCTCGTCCACCCTGATTAAATCCTATCAAAGAATTATACTATGGAACTCCTCCTTCTATTGCTGCATTTTCTTCTTGGATTTTGTAAGCATCTACAGTGTGCGCTCTCATTAAGTCGAATGCGTGATAGTCCTTCTCATCATGTCCTACATATTTGAAAAAATTACAGAACAAATTCTTGTGCGTACTTTGGTACTTCTGCAATAATGGAAAAGCAGTCGAATGATGTCCCCATGTCTTGCATATTTCACAATACGTGACACCTCCTACTAATGGGTTTGGTTCCCATGTAGCCATATACTGCGCAAATGTTGGGAATTCGTCTTTATGGTGGTCTTTTGTCTTACATGTAATACACCAAACTTATTCACGTTTTTCCTTTCCTTTTGTCGATTTTGACAACTAAACCCTTAGCGAAACTAATTGTGACTCAACATGTGCCATCCCTATGCCATCTCCTACAGGAGATGCTTCTAATTTCATCGCAATTTCTAATGCTTTTGGTTGCGACCTGACCTTTTGTTGTGTCANCATTTTCTTCTTGGATTTTGTAAGCATCTACAGTGTGCGCTCTCATTAAGTCGAATGCGTGATAGTCCTTCTCATCATGTCCTACATATTTGAAAAAATTACAGAACAAATTCTTGTGCGTACTTTGGTACTTCTGCAATAATGGAAAAGCAGTCGAATGATGTCCCCATGTCTTGCATATTTCACAATACGTGACACCTCCTACTAATGGGTTTGGTTCCCATGTAGCCATATACTGCGCAAATGTTGGGAATTCGTCTTTATGGTGGTCTTTTGTCTTACATGTAATACACCAAACTTATTCACGTTTTTCCTTTCCTTTTGTCGATTTTGACAACTAAACCCTTAGCGAAACTAATTGTGACTCAACATGTGCCATCCCTATGCCATCTCCTACAGGAGATGCTTCTAATTTCATCGCAATTTCTAATGCTTTTGGTTGCGACCTGACCTTTTGTTGTGTCAGAGGACAATGAATGTGTGGCAACAAACCTGCAATAAACCATTCTCTATGTTGTTCATTAGGAATCTGGAATGTTAATCTACCCATCACGTCTTTAAACCTCTCATCATCATCCCAAACTATCTCAATCTGTATTTGTTTAATTTCTTTCAGCTCTATGATGTACTGCGATTCATATTTCGGCTTCAAAAATTCCTTTAAAAAAGCTTGCCCAATATCTTCCAATGTCCTTGATTTTTCTGTCGATGTAGTACTCTGATACTTCATGTACCATAACAGTGTGTGACCTTTGAACTTCGTTGCTAACTGCGCAATCTCCGTTGCCTCATCTTGGACATTCTTCACAATCTATATCATCTCACATATTGTTAGATTTTCATTAGTTTTGTTAACATTAGATTTACCATATCATTTTGATCATTTTTTAACATTCAATAACGATATACTGAAACATATAAGTAGTAGATAAACAAGCACAAGAAGACACAAAGATTTATCCTGGGAAAACCCCAAACTCGGGGAAAATCCCATCCAAATTTTCTTAGAGAGAATATTCCAATACAACCATGAAAAATATATATTCACAAGAGCAAACCAACAATGAAGAAACCCTAATAACAAATACTTATTTTCTTCTTGTCAAACCCTAGCGAGGGTAGACAACTAAGCATCACCACATAAATGGCACAAGATAGGTGCATCACTAGAGCAAGATACTGCACCACAGAACTGGCACAAATGGAAACTGGTAACAACAAATTCAACTATAATTATAACTGCAACTACAACTCGCATGAAGCAACTGGGAAACACCACACAACCTTAACACAACTCCTCTAAAGGTAGCACACAAGATAGATCACCAAGAACCACCAAGAATATCATTCCCCAAGTGAGGTGTGTTGGATTATAATGTTGTTCAATTACATTCAGTTACTTTATAAATTTACTTGAACTGAAGCATAAACCATGAACAATAGCAGCAGTAATAACCAAGATCACAAGAAGAATAACCATGCACAGAGACACGAGTACAATAGAAAATGCTTATATTAAATTGATGTTATTACAATGATGAGAGTTTCATATATATAGAACATATGGTGACCATCCATGAAAGGATGTGTCACTTGGATAATAAGTAACTATTTATTTACTAAGTATATTTATACGTTGTATTATAAATATTATGTCATATATTATATATATATGGAAGAATGTATTCTCGATGTTGTCCAAACATCAACAAGGTGCACTCTCCAAGAGAACTAGAAACCAGAAATAGTGAAATTGTTGCAACTACCTAATGTGCACTATAGAAGGAGAACTTTGTGGTTGTACAAATGAATGGAACCATAATTGTATTTATATTAATTTGGGCGCCTGTCTAGGGCCGACTTCTTGTTTTGGGTCTTCAAATTTACTTTATTATCTCTGTAGGCCAACTTCACTTCCTGGAAATTATATTTTCATTTTATTAGTATTTCTTGTGGGTCGAATTCTCTTCTATGGTATTCTATTTCACTTTATTCTTTTCCGGGGTGTTCTTTAATTATTCAATGGTCTTCCTTTGACTTCTTGGAATCTTCTTCTTCTCTAAGAAAAGTTGTCCAAGAGGGAATAAATCCCACAACTACCAAAACATCAACACTCCCTCTTAGTTAGGGAGGTATTCTACCAAGATGTTTTCTTCTAGTAGTCCAATGACTACCACTATAGTCCAATGACTATACTGCAATCATCTAGTATCCCCAAGGGGTAATACCATGTCGTCCAGTAGCACAACATTGCAATCAACTAGTAGCACACAACTACTACCATGCAACCCAACAATCAACTAGTAGCACAAAGCTACTACCATGTTGTCCAATAGTCCCCACAATTATGTAGCAATCAACTAGTAGCACTAAGCTACTACCATGATATCCAACAATCAAATAGAAGCACAAGGCTACTACCATGTTGTATCGACTACATAGAAATCAACTAGTAGCACTAATCTACTACCATGTTATCCAGTAGTCTCTCATGACTTATACAACAATCAACTAGTATCACTAAGCTACTACCATGACATCAGCCATAGTCATGATATGTAATCAACTAGTAGTCATAAGAATACTACCATGCAGTCCAATAATCTCCATAACTATACAACAATCAACTAGTAGCACTCAGCTACTACCATGTCGTCAGCCATAGTTATGATCTATGTGACTATGCAGCAATCAACTAGTAGCGCATAACTATTACCATGCCATCAACCATAGTCATATCCTGTAATCAACTAGTAGCTACAAAAGCTACCACCATGCAATTCAACGGTCTCTATGATTATGCAACAATCAACTAGTAGCACACAGCTACTACCATGCCATCAACCATAATCATAGTCTACAGTCCCTATGACTATGCAACAATCAACTAGTAGCACACAGCTACTACCATTCCATCATCCATAGTCATAGTCAATGATCTCTATAACTATGCAGCAATCAACTAGTAGAACACAACTACTACCATGCCATCAGCCATAGTTATAGTCTCATGATGAATCTAGTAGCACGAAGCTACTCCCATAGTATCCACAACTATGTTATGATGTTTCTCCTCTCCTAGTAGTCCCATTCACACCCATCCACTGGGAAAGACTACTACATTACTCCCTCAGTCACTTTGCATGACTGATTTGGAAAACCCTTGTCCAAAGGGAAATCTGCTAGAGGAGAAACATCACACCTCCATCTCAACAAGGGTGGACATTCTGCATCATGCCAATATTGTTCTTGAAGTACTCATACTTCACTCTATACGAAGTCTCGGTGAGAATGTTCATTATCTGCTCATCTGTGGATATCTACCGGAGCTCCATAGCTCCTCTCTACACCATGTCTCGGATGTAATGGTATTTGATCTCTATATGCTTTGACTTGTCATGAAAGACATGATTTTCTGAAAGCTTCACACAACTTTGATTATCACAATGTATCAAAAAGTTGGCTCCAACTCTAGATCAAATAACCCTGCAAGCAACTTCCAAAGACACACCGCTTCACGGCTTGCAACACTAACTACTATATACTCTGCCTTTGTTGCATTGAGTGCCACTGACGTCTGAAGCAACATCTTGATGTGATTTTCTTGTCCACTGCACTCCTCACCCAGTCAAAGTTTGTATAACCTTGCAACTTCACTTCTCCATCTGAGACATATCTAAGTCCATATCCAACCGTACCATGCAGGTACCTCAACACATGCTTTACTACTATCCAATGTACATGTCTAGGCTCAACCATGTACTGACTCAAAGTGCTCACTGAAAAGCATATTCCTGGCCTGGTGTTAACAAGGTACATCAAGGATCCAATCAACTATCTATACATCATGGGATCAACCAAATCTGAAGATGAATCACTCAAGAGCTTCAGATTCGTAACCATAGGTGTGGTCATGGACTTGCAATCCATCATCTTGAATCTTTGCAAGATCTCAACTATATATATTTTCCTTGGCTAAGGAAAATCTCATCTAGCCTTTGCCACACATCTAATCCCATCAAATCCATATCCTTCATTTCAAACTTTAAAGTGAGCTCCCTCTTGCACCCATATGTGAGCTACTCATCCCCTGTAAGAAACATCTCATTTAATATCAAGGGGCAACCATCCCTAAGCTCATCAAATAATTGTTTTTTCTTGCATACCATGCCCTAGGTGCCCACTTAAGCCCGTACAAAGCTCTCTTCAATTTGTAGACATGAGATTCCTTCTAATGTATATTGTGGTTGCTCTGTGTACACTTCTTTTGGCTACTGAAGAAAGTGTCTTGTCATAATCTTCTCCCTCTTTCTGGGAGAATATTCTAGCCACAAATATCGCTTTGTACTTCTCTATGTCTACAGCATGCTTGATCTTGTAGATTCACTTGGAAGTCACCATTGACTTCCCTTCTGATCTCAAAACCCTTCCCACACATCTTCATGATGGATTGATACTCTTCCATCATGGCATCCTTCCACACTTGTTTCTTAGCAGCTTCCTCGTAAGTGGAAAGTTTTGAATCAATGAACCTCCTTTTCAGTGCTACATAGCTGGAAAAATTGCGGGGTCTCTTTCTCTCTCTAGAATTGAGGCAAAATCCATATCCCAATCCTTCTGACTGGTTGACTCCTCTGTCACTATAGCAAATTCTATTGAAACAAGGGAATCCTCCTAGGAGATCTCACATCTCCTAGAAGTCTCTGAAGCTACGATCTAGCCTCCTCAACTTAAGGAACCTATCTGTCAATCTTGGAAGATGTCTCTCTCTCCCACCTGAATCTGAGGGGGAACTTCCTCTAAATGATCTGGTCTTCCTCTGATTCAATTGAATCTCTCTACGATTAGGATCGCTCTGAGTCTGCATGCTCCCTCTGAAGCTTGACTCCCTCTAATTCTATATAATCTCTGGAGCCATCTACTCCTTATAATAAATCTCTATATGAGATACCTTATATCCCACAAAAGTATCCTTCTTTCCAAAAGGTTTTGACTTTGTCCTCTTCTCCTTCTTTACATGGATGTGTACATTCATGTACACAACTCTATGTCTAGATAGTCTGCTCCATTTTTTCAAACTAGAGACCATCTAATATGTTTCCTCCTACAACCATAATTATAGCTCCATCTTAGAGCTATCACTTATGACCTGCCCGGAACAAGAGCAACAACAAGGGAAAATAGCAGACAAAAACAATATTCTGTGGTAAGAATAATAATAATAAAAACAAGAATGGGAAAAATCATCATAGTAGCTCCTTCTTAGAGCTATCTCCTCTGATCTTCTTGAGACAAGAGCCAAAACAAAATACAATAACAAGAAATAAGAACAACATTCCTCCAGTGTTGTGACTGATCATTCCTCCATAGTAACCTACCCGGAACAAGAAAACCTGCCTGGGACAAAGTCAACAACCAAGAAAATCTCCTAGAAGAGATCAATTTCATTTCGTAAATAAGTGCATCATTAGTACATGATGATCATTGCACTAACAATATTCAAGTGTCACTAAACATTTGATAGCAATAACAGTAATAGAATTATAAAGATTGGTATTCTAGTTATAACACTTACTTAAGTTATAGCAATATAAAATATCAAACCTGGTATGCAAACCTGGAATCTTGTTATTGTTGTCCCATTTGAGTTGTTATATACTGTAGAAGACATTGTCATTGTTGCCTCCAACTCTTGGACTTCTTCTGAGTGCACTAGATCTTAGATCCCTTTGGATCTATTGTCATTGTGTCAAACTCCATCATTTTATATACAAGTGCACCATCCATTTTTTTCTTCTAATGATCTTGACAGGTTTAGGTCTGTGCAACGACAAATTGTAGTGGAAAACTGTAGCGGAAAATCTCATGATCTTCCTTCCAGTGGTTAGATTGTTCTGAAGGAAACATGCTCTAGTACCATGTTAGATTTTCAATAGTTTTGTTAACATTAGATTTACNCATTTTGATCTTCTTTTAACATTCAATAATCATATACTAAAATATATAAGCAGAATATAAACAAGCACAAAAAGACAAGAAGATTTGTCCTGGGAAAACCCCAAACTCATGGAAAAACCCAGCCAATGTTTCTTAGAGAGAATATTCCAATACAACCATGAACAAGCTATATTCACAAGAGAAAACCAACAATGAAGAAACCTTGATAACAAATACATATCTTCTTCTTGTCAAACCTTAGCGAGGGTAGACAATTAAGCAACACCACAGAACTGGCGCAAGATAGGCGCATCACTAGAGCAAGATAGCGCACCACAGAACTGGCACAACTGGCAACTGGTAACAACAATTGCAACTGCAACTGCAACTGGCACAAACAAACTAGGCAACACCACACAACCTTAGCACAAATCCTCCAAAGGTAGTGCACAAGAGAGATCACCAAGAATATCCTTCCCCAAGTGGGGCACACTCTCCAAGAGAACTAGAAACCAGAAATAGCGCAACTGTTGCAATTGCAGCTGCAACTACTTAGTGTGCACTATAGAAGAACTGTGTGGTTGTAGAAATGAACTGACCCGGACTTGTATTTATACTAATCTGGGTGCCTGTCTAGGGCCGACTTCTTGTTCTGGGTCTTCAAATTTTCTTTATTATTTATGTGGGTCGACTTCTTTTCCTGGAAATTATATTTCCATTTTATTATTATTTCCTGTGGGCCGACTTCTCTATTGTGGTATTCTATTTCACTTTATTCTTTTCTGAGGTGTTCTTTAACTATTCAATGGTCTTCCTTTGACTTCTTGGAATATTCTTCTTCTCTAAGAAAAGTTTTCTAGGAGGGAATACCTCTCATAGCTACCAAAACATCAACACATACAAACAGATGATGTTTTGGGTCTTTCGACCCTGCTCCCTGGAGTTTAGGCATTCTTAATGTATTATCTATTCCTGCCATTGTATTATGTGTAGTACTTACCTTTGGTGATGTTGATTGACTCTGGTTCGTTGTGATACTTCCACTATTCTGACTATTGTTCTGATTTCCTCCACTAACTACAATTGTTCTTGACAAAGTTATGGTTTCTTCTTTAGATCTTGTCTACGGGCATTGTCTCAATATTCAGTGCAAATCTGGTTTTCGTCAAAGACCAAGCTCTGATACCATGTTAATTTCTATAAACGTAACACCCGACACTTATTCTAAACAAAAGCACTTTATTAAATAAATGCACAACTAGGTTACTTAACCAAATAAATCAGCGGAAGCATAAAATTGAAACCATACACAATGCACAAGATATCTAGGTAAATGCCCCTGGAAAAACCCCGAAGGGAAAACCATCACTTGAGTTGATTTTATTAATAAAATCCTTGGGCTCTCATCTTAGGATAACGGCCCATCTGAGGAAAATACAATCACATCAAATAGCCTAGCTTACCTGGTTGATATCTCCCTTGTTGTCTATTGTTCCTTCCTATGACCCTTCCCACTCACACTTGGATGAAATGCTCTTCACCCAATCAATGATATCTCCTCACTCTATGTGTCTCATCCTCTCACTTAGCTTGCCTTTTATTATGTTGAGTTAACCCTAAATCCAAATCCCTAGATCTCCAAAGTGATCAAGGGCTAAGATTAGATATCACCCTCACTTTAGATCTAACGACTAGGATTTAATCAACTCACTTAAGTTACTAATGCCAAAAACTTAGGAATTTAAATTAATTAAACTCAGATTAATTAAAATGTCATTCACTTTAATTATTAACTCATAAAGTGAATTTCCTAAGGTTCTTAGAGGTAATAAGGACGACTTCCACATGCTAGACACCAAGACTATGTGGAAGTGCATGCCCAATGTTAAATACATCAACAAGGTTCTAGTTATCCGGGTTGGAATGGATGCAATTGTGGGGCGAAGTGACCATATTTTTCTCCCAGATGGTCTAGTCGCATACCTATAGGAAATTGGTCGATGCACTCTAAATTATATCGGGGATCGTGATAACACAACTGTATGGGGACAAGGGTGGTTTTCATATGAGACTCGGAATATTGAGGCATAGTGGCATCAGTCATGGGATCTTTTTATTTTTGAATTAAGGAGGGCTCATGTTAGTTTAGTGGATGTTGAGGATGAGTTAGTTTGGGTTTTTAATAAGGCAGGGAGTCGTTACACAACCAAACTCGGTTATCAAGACATGGTGCACGATGGCGATGAGGATAATCAGTGGTGGTATTTGAAACTCTAGAAGATCAAATGACCACCAAAGAGTATCTTTTTTTCCTGGCTCATACCCAAAGGGTGGGTATTGACTTGGGACGGGCATCAACGTAGGGGTAAACAAGGTCCAGGGTTGTGTTATTTATGCAAGTGTGAAGAGGAATCCAACTCCCATTATTTTTTTCATGTGTGCATGTGTGAAGTTTGGAGTGAATTGGAGCATCATATGGGACTAGTCTATCTTTCGAATAAAGACAAGTTAGTGTATGTTCATGTGGGTTCTTCATAGATTTATCCTTGAAGCCAATCAGATTTCTCCCAATAGTGGTGGCCTGGGGACTTTGGCTGGCCCAAAATGAGGGCGTTTTCGAAGGTGAATTTTATCCTCCTTTTAAAGTTTCGCAACAAGCTTTGGCTCGACCGTCAATTTATAAGGGAGCTTCTTCTGTGGGGAAATCTCGGGTTCTAGAAGTAGTGGATATCAATAGAAATATGGCTTGTGGTTTATTTGACAGAGCTTGTCAAGGGTAGAGGTGAATTTGTGGATTGGGGTTCATTATTTTCTTTTTAGATTCTCATTTTTTGATTAACAAAGAAAATATAGGGACGTGAACTAATAACCAAAATGGGTTAAAGACTCTTTTTTCCCTTCTCAAGTGTGCAGTGAGACAGGATGTGCTTTCCCTGCAAGTCATGGGTGATTCCAAATTTACATTTGACTGGATGAATGATGTTACCTGCTTTGAAAATATGGATTTGATGACACTTGGACAGTCCATAATATCCATTTTTCTTCTTTTCCATCATATCAGTTTTAGGCATGTTTACAAGGAACAAAATTCCATTACTAATTCCTTGTCTAAGGCACCCCTTAGTCTGGTTGAAAATATTTTGATTTTGGAAGATATCTCTACCAGGGAGTTTATCTCCCACATGGAAGGCAACTATCTTGATATGTAATTCCTAGAGCTTGTAAACAATCTTTCTTAGATGTACTTGGAGGTGATTCTACTTTTTGATATCCTTTCTAGGTGATATATTGTCTATTTTGTAAAGGGAT